>JANIIA010000190.1:6465731-6477809 GCA_027478495.1 Erythroxylum alaternifolium
GAATTGCTTTGAGCAAATCTTGCTTTGAGATCGTTCCAAATCTCATACGCAGAATCCAACCATATAATAGACTGTGCGATAGAAGGAGAAACTGAATGAATAAGCCATGAAATTACCAGGTTATTGCAACGTTCCCATGGAACAAACAGAGGGTCGGTACGTGATGGCTGCATGATTGAACCATCAACAAAGCTAAGCTTATTCTTGGACAGAAGCGACTTCTTTATGGCTCTCTGCCATTGGTGATAGTTCGGTCCTGTGAGAACCAAAGAAACAAGAACCAACGTTGGATTCTCGTTAACGTGAAGGAAGTACGGGCTGGATGGATTCTCCTCTGGTTTTGACGTTGAACCAGAAGCTGCACTCCAAGCGTTGAAGCTGGCCATAGGAACGCTTTTAGTCGTAAAGAAAGAAGATAAAGAAACGATAATATTTCTTTGACGTAAAGACAAGAAAATCTGGAGAAACCCAGAAAATTCAAAGAAGCAGAAACAAGTGCTCTGATACCATAACAAAATAACCGAAAATACAGAGGGTAAAACTTATTCATTATAATCATGTAGAGAAGTATTTATACAATCAGTTCCATAACTGTCAATTATAACTCTAATAGAAGTGATGGGTTTACACCTCTAATTTTCCAAAGTCAATGGGAGATTGAAGGCACCTCTCTTATCAATATGGTGAAAGAGGCTTTTTCAAGTGGTACTATACCAGTAGATATGAATTTAACCCTTCTGATTTTTATACCTAAAGTTGCCAGCCCTATGACAGTATGACTCTGGACTATTTCCGCTTGGTTAGTTTGTGTACTGCGTTATATAATCTGATTATGAAAGTTATCACCAACCAATTGAAGCCACTACTCCCTACTTTGGTAAGCTCATCCCAAACTAGTTTCGGGCATGGCAGACATATAATGGACAATATCATTATTGCCCAAGAAGTCATATATACTATGAGGCATTGAGAGGGCACGAAATACATGGCTATCAAAATCGATCTCCACAAGGCTTACAATAGACTTCACTGGGTGTTTATTAAAGATACTTTAAGAGGACATGGGTCTCCCACTGTAGTTTATCAACCTTATTCTCAGCTGTATTAGCTCTCCATTAATGCAAATCATTTGGAATTGGTCGATTACCAAAAAGTTTTGGCCTTCGCGTGATGTCTACCAAGACGATCCTATCTCACCATATCTCTTTGTATTGTGCATGGAACAACTCTCTATGGCCATTGGTGAACAAGTTTGTGCTAAAAAATGGATTCCTTTCAAAATAAGTAGAAGTGGACCTTTTATCTCTCTGTTTTTTTTGCAGACAATCTAATCCTATTTGCTAAGGATGCCGACGATCAAGTGGAGACAATTAACAATATGTTGAGGGCTTTCTGCGATAGCTCAAGCCAATTGGTGAGCAAGGACAAGACCATGCTTTTTTACACTAATAGTTTATCTGAGAGGGAAGCAAAAGACCTTAGCCATCGACTGGGATTCAAGCTTATCAAGGACATGGGCAGATACCTTGGAGTACCGATCCTACACCGAAGGATCAGCAAAAGTACATGTCAACCCATTGCAGATCGAGTCCATCAGAGGGTCACCAACTGGTCAGCGCACAATCTTTCTTTGGCGGGCCAAGCTACTCTAACTCAATCAATTGCTCTTGCTATCCTTTGCTACACAATGCAAACTACACCCATTAATCCCAGCGTTCTCAACTAAATTGAGGGGGCTTGTAGTGGTTTTCTGTGGGGAGCATCTGAAGGAAAGAAAAAGCTGAACCTAATAAAGTGGTCTGATGTTTATCAACCCAAAGAAAGTGGCGGGCTTGGACTGAGAAGGATGAAGCAATGTAATGAAGCCTTTATCCTAAAGCTAGCTTGGCACCAACCTCTCAGGGTGCAAGTTTTAAAAGGAAAATATCTACAAGGGATGGATGTTCTCCCTGGGACAATGTAAGCTGGCTACTGCTCTTTACTTTGGAGAGCCATTTGCAACGTGTGGCCACCCATGTACTAAGGCATTTTGTAGGCAATAGGCAATAAGGAATCGGTTCGATTTTGGGAGGATGTATGGTTGGGAAATTATAAACTCTCTACACTGGTTGTGACCCCTATTGTCGAAGCGGAGAAAACTCTACGAGTAAAGGATTATATAGATGACCAATGAAACTGGAAATGTAATATTCTACAAGTAAGGCTTCCAGTGTCTATTTGTTTGAAGTTAGCAACCATGAGACCTCCTTCTTCCCACAATGGGAAGGATAAAATATATAATGGCTGGACTGAATCAGGAATATTTACTGTCAAGTTGGCCTATGAAATGCTATGTAAAAACTCATGGAATCTACCGAACAAAAATAGGAAAATTGTTTGGCATTTCCAAGGACTGCAACGGCTTTGAACTTTCCTTTGGCTAACTTTGCATGATAGACTTTTAACCAACTAGGATTGTTTACGACTGCATATTAATACTGATACCAGTTGTGGTACCTATTTTAGTAAGAGGAATCTTGTATCCACGTACTACAGGATTGCATAACCGCCCAATCAATATGAACACAGCTAGTTCCTCTCCACTTATGGCATAATTTTATAACAGAAGAACCCATAACTTGGTTTCTGCATAATTTATCCAGATTTCCTACCTCAGGTGGCGAAGTGGAATGGTGGTTACATGTTGGTTTCTCTGGAAATGGAGAAATCATGCTCCAGCAGAGAAGTGGTGTAAGCTAAATATCGATGGTGCTTTCAAGGCGACTTGTAGTTTGGCATTGGCCGGAGGATTGATAAGAGATGCATTGGGGAATTGGTTGGCTGGTTTTGCCTTTCGTATAGGTAGCTGCTATCACTACAGAACTCTAGGGAGCTCTTAAGGGGCTGGAGTTGGCTTGGCAATAAGGAGCGAGAAGAGTAGTTTTAGAGGTATAGTACATGCGTAATCAAGTTGATTATCGAGAGGAGTCCTTCCGCTCATAGCAACTGGACCTTGGTTACCAATATCAAACAGTTACTCAACAAACCTTGAGAAGTCAAACTTATCCACACCAATCAAGAAAGCAACTAGAATGTTGACTGGTTGGCAAATTTCACAGTACGTCTCCAATTAGGATATCATGAATTTACTACCCCTCTAGAAGGGTTGAGCTCTATCCTCGAGCAAGATAGATCGAGTACAACCTCCCACGAATGCGGTCTTTGTAATGTGTCTATCTGAGCATTTTGCCTCCCTTTTATCCCAAAAAAAAAGTAAACAAATCATATACAAAAATTTATCTAAAATGAGACCTAACAAATTAATCAAAACATATTTACGACAATGCCCTTGCCTTCTCTGTACGTACTAGCAAAGCCAAGAAGTCATACTGCTGTAAACCTGTTGAACAAAGCAGAAGGCAAACTGACAGGTAACGAGTTGACCAGGCCTGGATTCTCCAACTTGGTCCCCAATTCCTTGAACTCAGTGGTGTCAACGCCATGCACATCATGCAAGTGTTACAGGTGCAACATCACGCTGAGAAAACTAGCACTTGACGTTAACACTAGTCATAGAGAACATGTATACGAAGAATCCCGCCGGCAGAACTGAGCGTGAATCCGTCGCAACGAGCTATGAAACAGCTTCTTTGACAAGATGCTTGTAGGTTTCCATGTTGTTGTTGACAAGTCTTCAGACCTCTTATCGAATGCGGTTTCGTTGAGGGGGAGGTCAATGAAATGGATGTGATCAGTGGAGGAGGCGGCGAGTGATTTAATGTAGGTTGTGAAGCAATCGTGGAATGGCAGCTTCATGATCAAGATGGTGGCGGAGAGACGGCGGTCGTGGTTGATTAGGAGTCGTGCCAACTCCGCCGTCAGTATCAGGTAGCCAATTCCAGATGAAGGTACGAAGAACAAGCAGAAACTCTGCTCTGTATGTAGAAATTAGTGATAGTGTGTTAGAAAATAAGCGCAAGATCCTATCTAAATTAAAATTTTCAACATAATCAACTTTAACAAAATTTAGTTTGAAATATAAAACAAGAAATTGACAAAATTATATTAACTTGTTTCGATTTTCTGTTTTAATTTTCTTTTTGCCTTGAATCTGTTAATTTACGAGCCGTTCAATCGTCTAGCCTCTAATAGTATCCACAGATCTATTAAGAGAAAACTCAAATCTAATTTGAGAGGAAAAATGTAAGAAATGCTAGTTCCAATTTTTCTAATTTTTCTTTTATATGAAAAATCATATTTTTCATTTTCTTGGATTTTATCAAAATTACAACTAAAGTCTAACTTTAGTAATAATTACGAACTAGTCCTTATAAGATCAAATATCACATATTAATTCTTAAAGTTTCTACAACTTTTCAATTAAGTCCAACTTAATTCAAATTTCACTTTCTCCTTTATAGACCTTTTATGTGTGACCTATTAGGTTCTTAATATGTTGGCTATGATTATAAATTATAATTCTAATTTATAATTAGAATAAGATAAATTAAAACTCCTTTTACTTTATCATTAATTCCCTAATTAAACAATTTATAATCACATATGATGATTGACATCTAACAATATGTCATCATCACTCAAATATTAGGAATGTTAAAGTGGTTTGACTTAACCTATCTATACATGGCTTTGATGTATAAATTAATCCTTTTTTCATCTAATGTTCCAATTAGAATAAGAGTATGAAATTCGTGTTTACTATAAATAATCTAATTATGTTTGTTTTTGCTAATTAGTAAACGATTTATAATTGATATTTGAAAATAACTTTTCCAAATTTCAATTTACTCTAGCCAAAGATTCCCAAAATCATTACTAATCAAGAACAACAAAATATTCTCCCTAATTACTTTAGGATAACGAATTCTTTATTGATTTACTCAACTATCTCTATATAGTTCATACTATATCCAATAACTACCTAACTAAACTATTATAAGAATATAACATAAGTAGCATCAAAATATCGTAATTCTTACATGAGATAATTTTGGTAATCTCAAGTCTAAAAATCAATTATAGAACTATCATAATGAGATAATCCACAGCCACACAAGTAATGTTCTATTCAGAATTTTAATAATCGGGTCAGTTCAGTGAACTTATTCTCTAATAAGCACCCACATGTTTGTTTAAGTATTTCCACACTTTAATCTATGAGATCGATTACTTTTTCATAAGAAAGAAACAAAACATGTGCTAGTCTAACTATTTCATCAATACCATATCTTGATGAAATTATGACTAGGAACATTTTAGGAATAATACAAAATGCAATTCGAATCTCATAATTATAATTATATTATAATTTCTAATTGCATAATAATTATTCTAGAGATTTTATCTTTATGATTAATAATTAAACAATTAACAAATACATAAAGATAAAGTATGCCTTTTATTGAATAAAATACTATTATTCAAACAAATTTACAACCAAAAAAATTGATTGCAAAGGCATAAACCAACAAACTATCTGATAAGAACATATTGTGTTGGTCATATACATTAATTGCATTATGAAACTTTTTCAGAAAGGTAATTTATGAATAAGATAACCTGTTTTCCCTGCTTTGACTCTGCATCTTCAGTGTATGGGGATTCCATTGTTTCAGAAGATCTAGGCTTGGAGAGTAAGAAAATGAAACTAATTGCTTCAAGCTATGGACTTATAAAGCACCGTGTACATTTATGATTCAGTTTAAAGTAACCAAACAAAGAGAAGTATTCTTCGCTTTCAACTTTTAAATGCTGCATCTTTTCCTGCCTGCATTTATGATTCAGTTTCATTATAATTGGCCAAATAAATTTAGATTTTAGAGGTTCAGGTGAAATCTGCCAAGAGTTTACCTTTCTTCACTTCTTCAACTGTTTTTTATTACATATCTCCTGCTGTAACAAAACACCAATGGAAAGATCCATGAATAAGACCTAGCTATTGGTAATTTATTAAGACATTTACATACTTTCTGTTTGGATGGAAGGAAAATGTCAGAGAATTTGTAGCTAGTTCAAGCGCTTCAAGCCATGATTCTCCACCATATCTCCAATCAGACGGCTTAAAGAAGAGTAGAAAGATCCACCATCCTTCATTACTTCTCTACTCTTCATACTCGTCTCCTTTACCTTCTTCCTCTGTTCACTATCACGAACCATCAAGGACCTTATTGCTCTCTCTATTTCTATAGCACTGACTACCGTTTGATTACTGGACTTGAAATCCATCCTGTAATCCATCTTAATCTCTATGGCCAATCCCAACTCAACAACCATATAAAAGGCATTGAACTGTTGCTCTGCATACATTGACCATGCAGCTACTGGAACCCCAAACCATATGCTCTCTAGGATTGAATTCCATCCACAGTGTGACATGAACCCTCCAATTGCTGGGTGGGTCAAGATGTCCATTTGTGGAGCCCACCCTACAATCTTCCCAATACCAGCCGTTCGATCGACGAATCCTTCTGGTAAGACTTCTTGAGGATCAGCGTAGTCACTGGGTGCTTCTGTCATTCTCTGTTTTGGGGGTTTGCGTAGAGACCACAAGAATCTATGCCCACTTCCCTCTAGAGCACATGCAATCTCTTTTGTCTGCTCAGCTCCAAAACATCCCAAGCTCCCAAAACACAGGAATAACACAGATGACCTAGGTTGATGGTGAAGCCATTCCATGATGTCGTCACATTTGCTGCTCACATCAGACCCGACAACATGGCTATTGCTCTTCTGATTTAGGATGGGTCCTACAGGGTAGATAGGCGGCGTCCTGCCATCAGACAGAGAGTTGATTGCATGAGGCTCAAGCTCGAAGAAAGTATTCACTATTATGCCATGTGTTTCTCTGAATCTTCTCCCACTTTCCAGGAAATCCGGAAGTGAATCTTTGTTAAGAGCCAGAGGAGGAAAAACCCTGGCGGGTAAAGGGTTCACAAGACTCGGAATTGGCAATTCACGATCAGTACCATTGAATTGAGAAGTGTCCACTTCGTGCTCATCGTGAAGAACCTGTATATGGAAGCAACAACCAAGAAAAGCTGCACAGGACGTGAAGTAAATATAGGAGGGGATGCATAATTCATTGGCGACGTCAACCATGGATGCACAGAACATGTCAAGAACTAATCCCACAAGCAGAGGCGAGTCCAGGCTAGACTTTTTGAGCATAAAGATAGCATCTTTGACATGGGGTTTTTGTCTTCGAACGAAAGCGAGTGTCATACAGGGATTAGCGTTCGAGTTTGGCTCTTCACCTGGTAGGTCGACGAATCTGATACGAGTGGACGTAGTAGTGGAGGCAGAGAGTGAATCGGTGTACTCTTTGACCTGAGACTCGGAGGTGAGCTTCATTACAAGGACTGTTATTGAGAGTCGTTCTTCATGACTGATGAGAAGCTTTGCCATCTCAACCATGGATACAATATGGCCCATACCAGGGCCAGGGACGAATACTAGCTCTATCTTTTCCATCTACAGTAGTCCTGCTACAGTTTATTAGTTTGCTGGTAGGAATCGGATGCCGAAGACGTGAAACAATTTTCCTATACATAAGAAGATAAAAAGAGAGTTCATTGGACACTAAAACATGTGGTCGTTAGAGCTCTTCCACTCAATGTCTGAAAATGAGGTTAGCAGTCTTAGCAGTCGCTGATTTAATAAGTAATACGCTCTCTTGTCCACCAGTCAAGCTGTTTTTAATGTAAAATTGGAGTTAGTTAAGGAGCTAGCCAATGAAGATTGTGTTCTCTACCCCTTTACTCCAATTTTATAAACAAATGAAACTTAAGTCTATGCAAAATTTGTTTATATTTTGCGTTTGGTACAGACTACAACATTTTCTAATGGAGTCAGTACAATATCAATGTCGTGTAAGCTCACTCAAGGAACTTCGGTTCCTAATTGTATTATACAGTACATGATGCTTATACTTCTGCTAACTAAAACTATTTTACTTTATCTTCTAGTGCTTGTCCTTCTGCTGACATCTCGATCTTTACATGATACATATTCAATATTCACACAACACTATCTAGTTTAAACAACCAAATCATACAGGATCATATCATATCCTCTAATACTCCCCTTCAAGTTGACGGGTGTTGTTCTTAAACGCCCAACTTGTCAAAGAAAATACAGAACTTTTGTATGCCAAACCCTTTTGTTAATATGTCTGCTGCAAGCTGTTGAGAGTTGTGAACATAGAATGTGACAACGTTACCTCGTCTAAGCTCATTCTGAACAAAATGACAATTCACCTCTGTACACAAAATATGTGCATGTATCCTTTGTATTTCACCCCTAAAGAGGCTAATAATCCTTGCAACCATTTTAACTCACAGGTGGTAGCAACTAGTGATCGATACTCTGCTTCAGCCTAGGAGCGTGATACTGTGTGATGCTTCTTCGTCTTCAATGATATAGGTAATTGCCCCAAGAATACAAAATATCCAGTCAAAGATTTTTGCGTCAAAGGATAACTACCCCAATCTAAGTTACCACTAGAACGAAGAGGAAGACCCATTTAGATATCGTACCACCCTGAGAGTTGCTTGCCAATGCTCTTGTCTAGGTGTCTGCATAAATCGAGCCAAAATGAGAATTGCATAACTTATATTACGGTTAGGTAAATAAGCCTTCCAATGAAACGCTTATCTTTCTTAGGGTCTTCAAGAAATGGTCCTTCGGCCGATGCAAGTTGAAGATTTGTTTTATGGGAAATGCAGCAGGTTAGACCCAAGTAGGCTTGTTTTCAAAAATTATATCTATTACATACTTCATTTGACACAAAAGTATCCTTTGTGGTCCACATTCCACCTTTATCCCAAGGAATATTCAAGGAACCTAAGTCTTTCATATGAAAGCATTCACCAAAATACTCTTTCAATTGTTTTATGGCTGAAAGCTTTCAGCAAGATTCTTTTTGAATTGTTTTATGGCCTCTGAATCATTTCTTGCACGAACCAAATCATCCACATATACGAGAACATGCAGACATTAGTCATTTTTAACGTAAACAAAAGGAATAATCTGAATATGATTTGAGTTCATGCTTATTGTTTCATTGTAGACGCAATTTTGGAAAACCAACATCTTGGTACTTGTCTTAATCTATATGTAAACCTCTTCACCCAAATCTCCACGCAAAAATGCGATGGGCACTTCCAATCGGTGAAGTTCCCATTTTTTAATAACTGCTACCGTCAAAAGTGTTCAAAGTTCAAACAGTCACCATTTTGACCACTGGACCAAAGTTTTATTGTATTCCACTCCTTTAAATTGGCTCTTTCCTAGTATAACTAGTCGAGTTATGTCGTTCGATGGTCCCATGTGCGTTGTACTTAATCTTTGTAGTATAAACTGATACGAAGCTATATGAAGAACGATTTGGAACTCAAAGCATAAAAGATAAACCATAATATATTGGACTTGGAAGCACACACGACTTATTCACTACTATCACTACTTAACAACTACTGCAAATAATCTGAAAAAGTCTGATCTAATTTCCTATAATCAAGCAACAAGTAAATCATGTTTAAAGACTTATTCAAAGACTTAAGTGTAAAGACTTGGTCAAATACTAAAGGCAAATTATTAACAATCTCCTCCTTGCCTTAGTATTTGCAAAGCTTTAATGTCAAAATAATTCATCCTCTTGATAATGCTCAGTTGCTACTTTTTCCTCTTCATTTTGTGACTTACAAATTTTCTCCATATGTCCAATTTGTTTACATTTTCTACATTTGATATCAGGCCTCCACCAATATTTTCTTTGTGGATGATTTGTTTTTTTTACAATGTGGGTATGGTAGATATGAATCATCATTATTTTTGTTGTTGTTATTGTCGATCTTGTTAAAATTCTTGTTTTTGTCTCCTCCCGAATTTTCTTTCCTTTGCTAGCAGAGCACTTTCAACGGTTCCTTCTTCTCTCATCATCCTCCTTTGTTCTTGTGCCTGTAGTGCATTTACTAATTCTGCCAAAGACCTGTTTGAAAGATCCTTAGCTTCTTCTAATGCAAAAATTTTAGATTTATATTTTTCAGATAAGGTTACAAGAATTTTTTGCACTATTCGTTCTTCAGAAAAATCCTTACCTAATAACCTCATCTTGTTTACTATGTCGAGCAATTTGTTGGAATATTCTTTAATAGTTTCTGACTCTTTCATCTTCAACATTTCAAATTCTCTGATCAAGTTGAGCACTTGCATACTCTTTGCTTTTTCATTGCCTTGGTATTCCTTTTTGAAATAATCCCAGATATCCTTGACTGACTTTAGATTCATAATTCTTGTGAATATGATGTTTGAAACAATAGAGAACAAGCAAATTTTAGCTTTAGACTTCCTATTTTTCCTTTCTTTATGCATCTTGATTTGCGTCATTGTAGGATTTGTTAGCAATGGAGACACTTCATAGTCTTCCTCCACAGCTTCCTAAACATTCATAGCATCAAGATGAGCTTTTATTCGAACAGCCAAACTAGATAGTTTTCACCATCAAGAATTGGTGGTGCACTTTGAAACAGTTGTGTTTTAATCTCCGTTGCTTGAAAATGATTGTAATTCTTGTTGTAATTCTAGATTGTAAATCAGCTTTGTGTTTTGGTTTCACTCATCTCACAGGTCCCTCAAGACAAAAAGCTCTGATACCAATTTGTAGTATAAATTGATATCAAGCTATAGGAAGAACGATTTGGAACCCAAAGCACAAAAGATAAACCAGAATATATTGGACTTGGAAGCACACACAACTTCTTATTCACTACTGGATATTTGTAGAGGAAAATCATAGACGTGTTCGTGATTATCACTACTTAACAACTACTGCAAATAATCTGAAAAAATCTGATCTAATCTCCTATAATTAAGCAACAAGTAAATCATGCTTAAAGACTTATTCAAAGATTCAATTGTAAAGACTTAGTCAAATACTAAAGGCAAATTACTAACAATCTTATATACCCACTTACAGCTTTCTTCCCTGGTGGCAGTGTCTCTAATGTCTGTCATGAGTTTCTGGAGTTATGATTTCTTTTCTCATGGCTTCACTCCAATTTGGATCTTACTACTTTTTGAGTAACTTGTGGGCTTTGTCCCTATTATTACTGCTATTAAGAAAGCTCAATGTTTATTAGAAAACTCATTTTATGTTACATACTTAGCTATGGGATAAGGAGCACCTGAGGTCTTTACTGTTACGGTAGTAAGTGCAGAGGGGTCTTTTATACGACGCGCTTTATGCATCACATAGTCTTTGAATTTCACTGGTGGTTGCTCGTGACATTGTCCTCTTCCAAGTTCTTCTTGTTGCACAGCTTGCTTGTTGGTCTGTTCATCTGTCCTTACCTCAATTTCCCCATTATTTCTCTCAGTTTGTTCAGTGCTCTTGTCATGACAGGAGGAACTTACAGTTACTTCATCATTCTTTTCCTCTCTATTTTTTGCAGTGTGTTCTCTTTGGTTTATTTCGCTCTACCTAACTTCCACACCACTCAGCTCACCTTTCCCCATATTAATTCACCTCACTTCTATGTTGGGTGCATCGTCATGTTCCCACTCAAAATCTTGCAACAACTCATCGTCATTACCTTCATTTGGAAAAATATTCACACTATCTAATACCCTATCTTGCAACAACTCATTGTCACAAATTTTTTTTACCTACATTTAAGAAGCGTCTCTAAAAATATTTCCCCGCTGGAAGAATTGGCAGCTAAAAGTTTTTTGCTGCCAAAACTAAATCATCACTAAAAATAAATACCGACACATAAGGTTTCATGGGAAAAGACTTTTATCTATCAAAAGAAAACTATAACAATTTTGTCTGGATTTTTCTTGTGTATTTAGTACCGAAGGTTACAGTATATATAGCTGTATAACTGCACTAGTTTAGGAGCTAACTTTCGTACATTTCAAAATGAAGAATAAATGTAAAATATTTGATTGTTGCTGATTTGCAGAAACCGATTAAATGGCTTTAAATAGCTTGAGCTGAAATGGACGGAAATCCCGTTGGTTTGAATGGAAGGAAATCTTGTTGGCTTTAAATGAAAACGCTAGTCATAAAGAGCTGTC
>JANIIA010000190.1:6727415-6743994 GCA_027478495.1 Erythroxylum alaternifolium
TTAGATGTGAAAACTGCATTTCTTCATAGAGATCTTGAAGAAGAAATTTATATGCTCCAACCAGAAGGTTTTGAAGAAAAAGCTAAAGAGAACTTGGTTTGCAGGTTGAACAAATCTCTGTATGGTTTAAAGTAGGCGCAAAGGTGTTAGTATAAGAGATTTGATTCCTTCATCATGAGCATTGGATACAGCAAACTGAATGCAGACCCTTGTGCATATTTCAAGAGGTTTGAGAAAGATGATTTTATAGTCTTACTATTGTATATAAACGATATGTTGGTAGTAGGCCCCAACAATGATCATATCAAATAATTGAAGGCATAGTTGGCTAAAGAATTTGAAATGAAGGACTTGGGACTAGCAAACAAGATTCTAGGGATGCAAATTTATCGAGACAAAAATAATAGGAAGATTTGGCTTTCTCAGAAGAATTATTTAAGGAAGATCTTGTGGTGATTCAACATGTAAGATTGTAAGTCAATTTATACCCCTCTTCTTATTAATTTCAAGTTATCCTCAAGTATAAGTCCCAGCAATGAAGAAGAGAGGATGGAGATGTCTCGAGTACAGTATGCATCTGCAGTGGGGAGCCTGATGTTCGCTATGATTTGTACAAGACCAGATATTGCACATGCAATGTGAGTAGTTAGGCGATACATGGCGAATCTTGGTCGAGAGCATTGGAATACAGTTAAGAGGATTCTCAGATATATCAAGGGAACCTCAGATATTGCATTATGTTATGAAGGATCATATTTTACTGTCAAAGGATATGTTGATGCTGATTATGCAGGTGATCTTGACAAAAATAAATCCACTACTGGATATGTGTTCACATTAGCTGGAGGGGTTGTGAACTGGATTTCAAAATTGTAGTCAGTTGTGGCTATGTCAACAATAGCAACAGAATATGTAACAGCTAAACAAGTCAGTAAAGAAGCAGTGTGGTTGAAGATGTTATTGGAAGAACTTGGGTATAAACAAGAGAATATTACTCTGTATTGTGACAATTAGAGTACTTTGCATCTTGCAAAGAATCCAACATTTCATTCAAAGACAAAACACATTAGAGTTCAGAATCACTTTGTTCGTAAGAAAGTGGAAGAAAAAGCGGTGGACATGCAGAAAATTCATATAATGGATAACCTGGCAGATTTTATGACAAAAGCAATCAATGCTGACAAGTTTACGTGGTGTCAATCCTCGTACGGCCTAACAGAGATGTAAGCAACATGAGCGACAAGGTAGAAAGAATTGTGTGAAGATATGATTGATTCTCAATCAAATCTTCAAGTGGGAGAATTGTCAAACTTAATTGGCATGTTAGGACATGCCTAATAAAACAAATAATGGTTAGACAATTTGGCCAACCATACCTTCGATCTCCTACCTATTTATAGGCAGGAGATAAACAAAGAGAAAGCATCTACACGGGCAAAACAAAAATAAAAATAGAGAGAAGTAGGGTGAGAAAAAAAAGAAAAAGAAAAGAGAGAAAAAATATTATGTATTCTTTTATGGGTCTAGTTTTTCTCCTTATAATTCTCTAATTTTTCAGTAGTAAAATTTTTTTATCCTTGCCCGTAATTTTTATCCTAATTTAGGGGTTTTTCACATAAAATCTGTGTCCTTACTCTATCCAAGTCCTAATTGTTCCTAACATATACATCATCATTTTCATCTTCTGTGGTGGGCAGAGATAATAAAGCGATGGATTATATAATTTTGGGTCCCTATCCTCGGCTTCACACAACATTCACTACACACCATCGAGTTATGGAGATCAGAGGCTAGAAGATTCAAAATTTTCAAAGACAATGTTGGACAGTATCGGTTCAATGGCTGGAGGTATTTTTCTGTTATGCTTCTGTTGCTAAACAATGTGAATAGCATGTATGTATCTTGTTTATATGTAAATAATATTGTGTTTTAAGATACATGCTTGATTTACATTTCATATCAGAGCTACCGTGCCTTTGTCCTACATCTGAATTGTCTAAGAAATTATGCCTCTTTTATGCTTTATTTCTCATTTTCATTTCTATCGTGTGAGTTGAGCATGAGTTGTTGAAAATTCTTGATGTTTGTGTACATGATGGACATTAGAATCATGTTTTGGTACTCCATCTTGCACCCAACAGTGACAGGACAGTGAAGAGAGGAGGGACGACGATGACCATACATGATGGCCTTCGAATGTCACCAGCCATGCAGTGTCGTATGGTTTGTTTTCTAGTGTCTCACACTCCTTGACTCCTCGTCTTCGTCATCCCATCATTGTCATCCTCAACCTTCTGGTGATTGTCGCGTGCCTGTTGCCATCGGGTTGGAGCCAGGTTACACTAACCAGGCTAGAGGTTGAAGACAATGTTTTGTCATTTTTTAATTACTAATTTATTAATTCATTAATTCTATTAATGTTAGTAATTGTTGGGTTAATCAAGAACTAACCCATTTTCTTTTGATTTTAATTATAAAATCAGTTTTGATATAATATTTTGTGAACATTAATTTTTAATTTGTTAATATTGGAATTAAATTTAAGATGCTAGTTATAATTGTTTAACCATTTCTAGAAATTATATGTGATTAATTGAAAATTGTGTGAATAAATTTATGATCATTATACATGCAAAATTAGATTAAATTATTTTGTGCATTGTTATTTGATTTATTTGCATTATTTATTAATTAATGCAAATGTTTAGGGTTTATTTAAGCTTAACGTAATGTGAGTGATTTATATGATTTTAATTGATTGGGAGTAGCCACAGCATCTCGAATTAATTAAGATTATGTGTTTAGTTTTATGATCACATTAAAACGTTAATTGTAATTAATCATAAGTGATATGATAAAATCTACCCACAGAAATTTTTGTTATATTTGTATGATTAATTAGGATGAAATATTGGATTATATTTCCTAATATACCCATAGGAATTAAGAAAAAGAACATAATTCAATAGTTTTGTCATAAAGTTATAGATGAATCTTGTTGAGTAGAACTTTAGCCCACAGGCAAATCTTATGTCATTAGATCCATGTATTAAAAGCATAATTTACATTGGTAAAGTATGGACTATTATTGGTCTCAAATTATATATAACAAGCATGTATGTATGAATTTGCAGTTACTCAGACTGTGAATATTTCTGATATTAAGTGTGATATTTTCGAATTGAGGGATGACAACTATAAGGTGTGGAAGGAGAGAATTCTACTTCATTTGGGCTGGATGGATATAGACTATGCTATTAGGAAAGATGAACCATAGAGTATAACTGAAACCAGCACCTCAGATGATGTTTTCTTTATAAAAAATGGGAGAGATCTAATCGCCTCTCCATGATGTTCATAAAGACCAAAATATCTGCTAGTATTCATAGTTATGTCAAACATCATAATAACATCAAGGATCTATTGAAGGCCATTGATGGAAAATTCGCCACATCTGATAAGGCCCTTGCCAACACCTTGATTATTCAGTTGTCATCCTTGAAGCTCACTGACATAAGGGGTGTACGTGATCATATTATGCATATGAGGGGCATAGCGGCTAAACTAAAAGCCTTGGAGGTAACCATATCAGAATCTTTCCTGGTACATTACATTCTGTGCATTTTAACCCAACAATACGATCCTTTCAAAATCTCTTAAAACACACATAAGGGCAAATGGTCGATCAATGAACTTTTGATCATGTGTGTAAGAGAAGAGGAGAGGTTGTTGATGGAAGAGGGTGAAAGGGTGAATTTGACTATTTCAGGAAAGAAGAGACAGCATGATGTCAAAAATAAGGGAAAAGACAAAATTTCTCCTCAGTTCGATATAAAAAAACCATCAAAGTGTTTTCTTTTGCAAGAAGAAGGGACACATGAAGAAAGACTGCGCTAAATTTAAGAATTGACTCAAAGAGAAAGGTACTCTAATTTCATTTGTTTGTTATGAATCTAAAATGGTTAATGTTAATCATAAAACATGTTGGATTGATTCTGATTCTACAATCCATGTTTCAAATACCTTGCAGGGTATGCAAAACCTAAGGAAGTCGGTGGGAAGTGAATAATACATCTATTTAAGAAGCAAGACGAATTCACATGTGGAAGCTATTGGCACTTGTAGTTTAGTTTTAAGCGGTGACTTTATTTTGTGTTTGGAAAAGACCTTTTATGTTCCAAAATTCTCTAGAAATTTTATTTCGGTATCAAGACTTGTACCTTTTAGTTTTTCCTTTAACTTTTCAGATTCTGGCTTCAGATTATGTAATGGATCTAAAGTTATTGGTTATGGTACATTATTTGATGGTCTTTATTCCATTCAGTTACAAAATGATAACGCCTATAATTCGATGCATGTCACTGATGGGTTGAAATGATGTGTTGTGAATGAAGATTCTTCTATGTTATGGCACCGTAGATTAGGACACATCTCTATTGAGAGAATTAAGAGATTATTTAATAAAGGGGTTCTTATTACTTTGGATTTTGCTAACTTCGAGACTTGCGTGGATTGCATTAAGGGTAAGCAAACTAACAAGTCTAAAAGGGGTGTCAAAAAGAGCACAAACTGTTAGAAATCATACATATAAATATTTGTTGTCCAGATATGGATGCAAATAGTCTGAAATACTTTGTCACCTTCATAGATGATTATTCGCGATATATATATCTCTACTTAATTCGTTCGAAGGATGAAGCTTTGAATGCCTTTAAAAGTTTTTAAGGCTGAAGTAGAGAAACAATGTGGAAAACTAATTAAAATCATGAGGTCAAGCACTTGGTAAAGTTTCTTAAGGAACATGAGATTGTTTCCCAGTATACCATGCTTGGTTCTCCAGATCATAATGGTGTGGCAGAAAGAAGAAACTGAACCCTAGTAGACATGGTGAGAATTATGAGGAGTAACACAAAACTTTCTCAATTCCTATAGACTAAAGCTCTTAAGATGACTGTGTGTATATTAAACCGACATCCAACCATTGTTATCTCAAAGACACCTTTTGAGTTATTTATGGGTTAGAAACCGAGTTTGAGGTATATATGCATTTGGGGATGCACGTCTGAAGTGAGAATTTACGACCCACAAGAGAATAAGCTAGACCCAAGGACCATTAGTAGGTATTTCATTGGATATGTTGAAAGGTCTCAAGGGTATAGATTTTATTGTCTATCTCACAGCACTAGAATTGTGGAATCAAGAAATGAAAAATTTCTTGAGAATGACTTGATCAGTGGGAGTGGTTAATTTCAAGACATAATTTTTGGAAAGGGCCATTTTGAAGCTCAACCCTTTGGTTCAAGTGATAGATTAATTTTCATTCACACCCCTCAAGTTGAAATGGGTGTTATACAACCAGTTACTGAAGTTCCACAAGTTGTTAATACTAATCCAGTAGATTAAGTTGTAAATAAGGAACAACCAGAAATTGTTGAGCAATCGGTTGAACAACAGATTGAGCAATATATTCTTCGAGAGGATGATGATACAATATTAAGGAGATCTACTAGAGTTATAAGGTCAGCAATTCCTAGTGATTATATAGTGTATCTACAAGAGTCAGATTACAATATTGAAGTTAAAAATGATCCTGAAATGTTTTCACAGGCCATAAGTTCTAAGGAATCAGTCCTGTGGTACAATGCTATGCAAGATGAGATGGATTCTATCACATTTAACCAAGTCTGGGATCTCATTGAGTTGCCCAATGGTGTGACAGCCATTGGATGTAAATGGGTATTTAAGACAAAGAAAGATTCACGAGACAACATTGAGAGATATAAGGCAAGACTTGTTGCCAAAGGATTCGCTCAGAGGAAAGGAATTGACTACAAGGGGACATTTTCTCCTATATCTAAGAAAGATTTTCTTCTTGTGATCATGGAATTGGTAGCTAATTTTGATTTTAAGTTACATCAAATGGAAGTGAAAACGGCGTTCCTTAATGGTGAACTAGAGGAAGAGGTTTACATAAAACAATCTGAAGGATTCTCCTCTAGTGATGGTGAGCATTTAGTCTGTAAGCTTAACAAATCCATATATTGATTAAAACAAGCCTCCTGGCAGTGGTATTTAAAATTTCATGAGGTCATCACTTCATTTGATTTTGAAGAGAATATAATGGACCAATGTTTATACCAGAAGGTCAGTGGGAATAAGACTTGTTTTCTTATGTTATACATTGATGACATTTTACTTGCGGCTAATGATAAGGGTTTGTTATATGAGGCGAAACAATTTCTCTCAAAGAATTTTGATATAAAAGATATGGGTGAGACATCTAATTTCATTGGCATCAAAATCCATAGAGAAAGATCTCGAGGCATTTTAGGTTTGTCTCAAGAGACCTATATCAACAAAGTTTTAGAGCGATTTCGGATGAAAAATTGTGCACCAACTATAGCACCCTTATTGAAGGGTGATAGATTCAATTTGAATCAATGCCTGAAAAATGATTTTGAACACATGAAGAACATTCCATATGCTTCGACTATTGGAAGACTTATGTATGCTTAGGTCTGCGTTAGACTTGACATCGCATATGCAGTTATAATGTTAGGTAGATATTAGAGTAACCCAGGTGTTGACCACTGGAAAGCTGCAAAGAAGGTTATTAGATATCTTCAAGGCACAAAGATTGCATGCTTATGTATAAACGAACTAAGAACTTGGAAGTAGTTGGATACTCCGATTCAAACTTTGCTGGCTGCATTGATTCAAGAAAATCAATATCTGGTTATATTTTCTTGTTAACTGGTCGAGCTATATCTTGGAGAAGTACCAAGCATACCCTGATTGCTACTTCCATTATGGAAGCTGAGTTCGTATCATGTTTTGAGGTCACCTCGCATGGTGTATGATTGAAGAGTTTTATATCTGGGCTTAAAGTTGTCGATTCAATTTCTAAGCCATTAAGGTTGTACTGCAACAACTCAAATGCGGTCTTTATGGCTAAAAATAACGAGAGTGAAAGTCGAAATAAGCATACCGATATTAAGTATTTAGCCATAAGAGAACGTGTTAAGGAAAGGAAAGTTGTCATTGAGCACATTAGCACTGAGTTGATGATTGCGGATCCGTTAACTAAAGGCATGCTACCTAAGCAATTTAAGGATCACGTAGTACGAATGAGACTTGGTTCTATAATGTGATTTTTATTGTACATTTGTTGCTTTAATGGAAGTCTTATTTAATTTGATGTTTTCTCATATGGTTTTGTGCACACATTTATTTGATTGTTTTGAGAAATATCATCTAATTTGGACCTAGAATAAACTTATGGTTTATTCATTAAGTTTAAGGACTAGTAATGAGAAACCTTATATATGTAATACATGGAAGATAATACTCACTATAAGAGGATCTATCGGCACGATTCATATATTTGGTTTCTTGTTGTGTTTGATGTTGGGTTAAATGGACCAAGTAGGAAAATGTAAGATTTTTCGAAATCTTCCTACTGCTCAGAAGCTGGTCCATTTAATGGTTTAACCTATTAATCACACAAATACCCATACATCATCATCTTCATCTTTTGTAATTGGCAGAGATGATAAACATGGTGAATTATATAATGTTGGGTCCCTATCCTCGGTCATTCACTAGACGCCATCGAGTTGTGGAGATCAGAGGTTAGAAGATTCAAAATTTTTGAAGACGTTGCTGGACAGTTTCAGTGTAATGACTAGAGGTATTTTCTGTTATACTTCCATTGCTAAACATTGTGAATAGCATGCATGTATCTTATTTATATGTAAATGATGTTGTGTTTTAAGATGAATGCTTGATTTACACTGCAAACTATATAAATTCCTCCACTGTAAGAAATTGATGAATATATTTAAGAAGCATAGAAAGTATATAGCCCAAGTCATCACCCTGAATACATTTAAGAAGCATAGTGTCACAAAATTCACAAACCTGAGCAACCAAATGAGGAATCTGTAATATTTCTTAGCACCAGTGTTATGGATCAATCCTTGTTGCTGCATACCACTACTGATGAATCACAGGCCCTAAGGAGAAGCTCAAGGTCAAGGACTGTTTCGGGAAGGTTGAAGGATTATATACTGACGTCCACTTCAGCTACTGACAGGTCAGAGAATGTTTAACGGTGTGCACACAATGGGTCAGCTATTTGAAGGAAGGTGGTACCGAAAGTCAGTTATGACATTTCTGTTATGCAATTTGCAGACTCTCTCTCTCATCTCTTCCCTTCTGATGTTTTCTCATCCTCTTTCTTGTTTCCTTCGTTGTTTTGAGCAAAATACGTTGTAATTTTTCCGACTATCAATATCAAACACCACCGTTACTCTGGTTTTGGCTCTATCTTCGTTACTATCTATTTGGCTCTCACTACATTGGTGCTTTCATTGACCCTCTGTTCAGATGGCAGAGCACCAGACTCGTTTCCGTGTGTTGGACGACAGCATCAAGGCTCTCTCTGAATCTCAATCTCTTCTCCGCCAAGATATGGACATGGTCGCTTCCGCAGTGAAGGACCAAAAACGCCTTCTCCAGGAAGTGTTGGGTCGTGTTTCGAGTCTCTCCACACAGAAGCAGGTCTTCACTTCTGTTTAGCACAGCGCCAGCCCGTCTTCACACGACTCCCTTCCTTCCCACCCATTGGGTCGCCACAAACCAGCCCCAGTTCATATGGCTCGTTTTTCCGGTACTAACCCAGACCGATGGGTCATACAAGCTGACCGTTACTTTGAGTTCTATCAGATCCAACCTGAAGATCGTGTTACCATTTCTTCGTTTTATTTTGATGATGCTGCCGCCGATTGGTACGACTGGATTTATCGGAATCGGCAGTTGACAGGGTGGTCGACTTTCACCACCGCCATTCTCCAACGTTTCCGCTCTTGTGACTTGGAAGAGCCAGAGGGCCTCTTAGCCAAATTGCAACAGACCTCCACTGTCGGTGATTATCGTTCCCAATTTGAGGCTATCACTAACCGTACAGTCCATTTACCCATCCAGTTTCTTGTCCATTGCTTCATTTCTGGCCTGCGTTCTGATATCAAGCATTCTGTACTTGTTCACCGACCCACCACATTGGACGAGGCTATGCGTCTAGCCCAACTTCATGAGCAGCGCATCTCCCTAGAAAAGGGCCTGACTAAACCCACCTTGGGTAACACCAAACCATTGCTACCCACACCCAAAAACCACATAACCCAGTCCATTTCTTCCCCCTCTTCCCCCTCACTGTCGACAGCAACCCTACCCAGTGGAACAAAGGTTCCCTTCCGTCGCCTAACTCCCACCGAAGCTGCTCATCGTCGCTCCAAGGGCCTCTGTTATCATTGCGACGAAAAATATACCTGGGATCACAAATGCAAGTCTAAACCTCAGTTACTGTTGCTCGAAGAGGACACTGACCCACCTGCTCTTGGCGACCCACCGAACTCCCCACCGCCTGCTGCCTCCGATGAGGACTGTTCTCCACCGGCGCCGTCTTCTGAGTTGCACTCTTCCATCTCCTACAACGCCCTAGCTGGGGGCTGTTCTGTTTCCACCTTGCGGTTTCAGGGCAAGGTCCACGGGAAACCTGTTCAAGTGTTGCTCGACGGTGGTAGCACGCACAATTTTGTGCAGACAAGAGTCGCTAAGTTCCTGAATCTGACAGTCACCGCCACACCGCATTTTTCAGTCTTGGTTGGTAGTGGCGAGCGTTTGGTGTGTACTGGCATGGTGCGGCAGGTTCCCTTGGTGATTCAAGATCAAGAACTCCTGGTTGATTTCTTTGTTTTACCCATCCAAGGCTGGGATATGGTATTGGGAGTAGCATGGCTTGCTACTTTGGGCCCTGTGTTAACCGATTATGCAGCCTCTGTTTTCGAATTCACTCATAACGGGCAGAAAGTTCGCTGGTCTGGAGATTCCGCTCCTATTGCTCAACAGGTACAATTTAATGGGTTGAAACGTCTGAATAGAATCAATGCTATTGTGCAGTTTTTCCGTCTCGAAATTCTTCCAGAACCCCCTTCGGATATGTCTGTTGTTTGTCCTGAGATTTCCAGTTTATTAGCTACTTTTGAGGATGTTTTCACCAAGCCGCATGGGTTACCCCCCCTCCCGCACCTGTGACCACTCTATCCACTTGTTACCTGACAGTGGGCCTGTCCATGTAAAGCCATACAGATACCCTCATTTCCAGAGACAGGAAATGGAAAAGCTTGTAGCCGAAATGCTCAAAGAGGGCATCATTCGGCATAGCTCTAGCCCCTTCTCCTCTCCGGTTTTATTGGTACGCAAAAAAGATGGTAGTTGGCGCTTTTGTGTAGATTACCGGGCGTTGAACGCAATTACAGTTAAGGCTCGGTTCCCTATCCCCTCAATCGACGAGTTATTCGATGAACTTCATGGTGCCCACTATTTTTCGAAGCTTGATCTATTGGCTGGTTTTCATCAGATTCGGGTTAAGGCAGGCGATGAACCAAAAACTGCTTTTCGGACCCACGACGGTCATTACAAATTTCTTGTTATGCCGTTTGGTCTTACGAATTCGCCCTCCACTTTTCAAGGTCTTATGAATGAGGTTTTTCGGCTTGTTCTTCGCAAATTCGTCTTAGTATTCTTCGACGATATCTTAATCTACAGCCCCTCTTGGCACACTCATTTGGAACATCTTCGGTTGGTTTTGGAGATATTACGCAAACATCGACTGGTGGTTAAGCGTTCCAAGTGCCTCTTTGGCCTCACTTCTATCGGGTATTTAGGCCATGTCCTCTCCCAACACGGGGTTGCTGTCGCCCCTGAGAAGATTGCTGCCATTCAAACATGGCCCGTGCCCTGTTCAGTCCGAGAGGTTCGCGGCTTTTTGGGCCTCGCTGGGTACTACCGTCGCTTTATTCGCCATTTTGCATCAGTAGTTGGTCCGTTAACTGATTTATTGCGCAAAGATGGCTTCCAGTGGACGGATGCTTCTGCTAAGGCTTTTTTTCAACTGAAACATCTATTGAGCACAACTCTCGTACTTGAGCTCCCTGATTTTACCAAGCCCTTTACAGTTGAGACGGATGCCTCGGGTACAGGAATCGGCGCCGTTTTATCCCAAGGCAAGCACCCCATTGCCTATTTCAGCCAACAACTCAGCCCACGTATGCAACACTCTTCCACGTATCACCGCGAGATGTTCACAATCACTCAAGCTATTGCCAAGTGGCGTCAGTATCTTTTGGGGCGTCAATTTACCATTGTTACTGATCAGCAGTCTCTACAAAATCTCACTCAGCAGGTCATTCAAAGACCAGACCAGCAGAAATGGCTTGCCAAGCTCCTTGGTTATGATTTCGAGATTGTTTACCGCCCAGGGAAGCAGAACAGTGCTGCTGATGCTCTATCTCGAATTCCAGCCTCTCAGTTTTTCGCCCTTTCCCAGGTTCAGTTTGATATTATTTCCGATATCCGTCACGCTAATAGCACTCACCCTGAACTACTGTCCCTGCAGCAGCGTTTACTGCAAAATCCTCACGCCCTTCCTGGTTATGTGTTCAAAGATGGCTTGTTATTGTTCAGGGGACGGCTAATGCTACCGTCCAATTCCCCCTTGCGTGATACGTTGCTTCTTGAGTTCCATTCTTCTCCTGTTGGCGGTCATGCAGGAGTCACTAGAACCTTTCACCGATTGGCATCTCAGTTTTTCTGGAAATCAATGCGTAAGGACATTAAACAATTTGTTGGGGACTGTCAAGTATGTCAACAGATGAAATCTTCTACTTTGAGCCCTGGAGGGCTGCTCCAACCACTACCCATTCCCAACTTAGTATTTGAGGCTATCTCCATGGATTTCATTACTAGTTTACCAGCTTCCAAAGGCAAAACTGTGATTTTGGTTATTGTCGATCGCCTTTCGAAGTACGGACACTTTATTGGCCTGCCTACCAATTTTTCTAGCCTTTCGGTTGCTGCAGTCTTTGTCCAAGAAGTTATTCGACTCCATGGCATTCCAGCTGAAATTGTTACAGATCGTGATGCTCGGTTCTTAAGCGAGTTTTGGAAAGAAGTTCACCGCCTTCAGGGTACCACGCTTCGCATGAGCACCGCTTACCATCCCCAATCGGATGGTCAAACCAAAGCTCTCAACAAATGCCTTGAGATGTATCTCCGCTGTTATGTCGCTGACAACCCCTCCTCTTGGTTGCCGATGCTACCTTGGGCAGAATTTTGGTACAACACTGCTTACCAAACTTCAGCCCGCATGACCCCCTTTGAAATCCTCTATGGTCGCCCACCCCCTGCCATCCCTCGCTATGTTAAGGATGCTACTGGTAATGCAGTGGTCGAAGGTCAATTTCTAGAGCGGGATCGGCTCTTGTCCCGGCTAAAGGCCAATCTCCACAAAGCTCAAGCTCGCATGAAGTTCTTCGCTGATCAGCATCGCCGGGAGGTATGTTTTGCGGAAGGAGACTGGGTCTATGTCAAGCTGCAGCCGTTTCGCCAACATTCTGTCCGTTTACAACGGCACAGTAAACTTGGCCATTGTTATTTTGGGCCTTATAAGATCATTCGCCGCGTAGGACTGGTTGTTTATCAGTTAGCATTACCAGCTTCTGCCCACATCCACCCTGTTTTTCATGTGTCGGTTCTCAAGAAGTGTGTGGGACAACCTGATCAGCAAGTTACCCCACTCCACTTAGTTGACTCCTCTGCTTCTTTGGTTCTACAGCCCCTCTCCTTGTTAGCAAAACGAGTGGTGCAACGTGCTAATTCCTCGGTTGTGCAGTACTTAGTTCACTGGGAAGGCTTGTCTGAGCGCGAGGCAACTTGGGAGGACAAGGACCATCTGCTCCAATCATTTCCACACTTGAACCTTGAGGTCAAGGTTGCTGTTGATGGGGAGGGTACTGTTATGGATCAATCATTGTTGCCGCATACCACTACTGATGAATCACAGGCCCTAAGGAGAAGCTCAAGGTCAAGGACTGTTTCGGGAAGGTTGAAGGATTATATACTGACGTCCACTTCAGCTACTGACAGGTCAGAGAATGTTTAACGGTGTGCACACAATGGGTCAGCTATTTGAAGGAAGGTGGTACCGAAAGTCAGTTATGACATTTCTGTTATGCAATTTGCAGACTCTCTCTCTCATCTCTTCCCTTCTGATGTTTTCTCATCCTCTTTCTTGTTTCCTTCGTTGTTTTGAGCAAAATACGTTGTAATTTTTCCGACTATCAATATCAAACACCATCGTTACTCTAGTTTGTGTCTATCTTCGTTACTATCTATTTGGCTCCCACTACATTGTACCTTGAATGTGAGGGAGGAATGATTTTAATTCATTTAAATACTAATTTTTTTAAATTTTAATTAAATATAATTAATTAAAATATAATTAATTATAAATATATAATTAAAATATAAAATATAATTAATTAAAATATTAAAAAATATGAGTAATTATTTCTTCGATCGTTTTAATTATAACGATTATATCAATTTTTATTTCAACATATTTATTTTCATTACTATCGTCCTCAGCGATCCCCAAATTGCAAACATAAGTAAAGAGTTAAGATTCACCTAAGACGGAGCATTGAACTTGAAGCAGTGACCTTTTTGGATCAGGTCGGTTTCTTCTACCTTCACCGTCGACATTGGAGTCTCGTTATTTCCTTCGTTAAATGTTCCTGCCTTGTGTATAAATTAACATTTGGAGCAATGAACTTAAAGCACTGACCTTTTAGTTTGAGTCAGCTTATGTTGTGAAAAATAACCGGAATAGATTAGGATAAAATTTCCAATTTTCACAGCGACTCGACGTCCTCATCATTGCCCAAAAATGGTCATATGCTCTCAATATATTAGTCTCCTTAGTCAAATATGTCATAGCTCGTTCATCATCCAGAAATACCTGTGTCAAAGAATAATTATTCAAGCACCTGACTACTAATCTGCAATTTCAGAGATAAGTTCGAAGCTTGCAGAGACATCCATTATGATGACCAGAGAATTACAGAAAAGCAATGAGTTAAATATGTGATTATGAGCAGTTTCAACAAAGCTTAGGTATTGGAAACAAGTTCATTGACAGGACTGTTTAGTTACTAGACAACAACCTAATGCATCTGCATCAACACAAAGAAACATGTCCTTGTTCCATTACAAAGTTACGTACACTATGCATCTATTCTAAAAACCTTACATTCTTGTTAGACTTAACTTTTGGATACGTACACCATACATCTATTCTGAAAATCTTACATTCTTGTTCGACTAACTTTTGGAACGCAAGCTTTTTAAATACCACATACTACTTTAGCAAGAAGCAAGGAATGAGACCTAAAACCAGTCTAAATGTGAAAAACTGGTTAGGATATTTATTCCAAAAAGGAGACAAAATAGCAAGCTGACAAGACTTACATCTTTAGTGGTTGTAGAAAACCAGAGACATAGGGTGAGTGTCTTACAGGAAGAGGCTTATTAGTCATCCTATAAGTTGCAGTTATTCCCTTCACCTGTCTCAAGTCTTGTCCAACATTTACAAACAAACGAAATTCCATTAATTTGTTACTGAATTAAACTTTCTAATGGGCTTTCAAGCTCAAGCATTCCTATCAGATTAAGTGAGCAACCTTTCATGAGAAAGTTTTACCTCGATAGCCTTATAAACCAATGCATCTGTGATCGCTTTAACAGCTAGAGGTGCGATATCATTCATTGTTTTTCAACCTTGCAATATGCTTTGCTTTACTATCAAGAATATCAGCAGAACATGAAGATAGAAGCTTAACTACATGTTTAATATAGTTCCCACAAACCTCCTTAGAGAGAAAATTAATGTCATGAATAATCTGCAAAAAAGAACAATGCTAATTAAGCATTCACAAGTGGTGCTGATACAATCTGGTACACTGCAAATACAGTTTGCAAATCTAGGTACAAGAAAGTAGAACAGAAAATAGAATTTAGATGGACAAAGGATGCTACCGAATGCCAAATGTAGATAGACAAAGATGGGCACTATAGGGTAATAAACATGCAAACACATCAATGCTACTGTCTCTCAAGTAAAAGATATGGTAGAATCACAGAATAATACATACATAAACAAAATCATTAGGAGCAGCAGAAGGTGCCCATTCAGACTCAGATGTGGTGCCAACATTACCCATCCTCCTAGCAACGAATCTAGATGACAACCAGCTCGACTATCTGTAAGGCAATAAATAGGAATTTAGCACCGTCGAGCTTATGTCTTTCATGGACATTGTCAATCAAATACATCAAATTTGCTATAAAACATAAGACCTTGAAAGCAACTGATAAGCATAAGCGAAGGAATTTGTCAGAGGAAGAGACAATAAGAACATCTTCTCTCCAATAAGAAACAGCAGGGGATCTCCAAGAGAGTGGTACTCTGTTTCCCAAAGTTAAGCCATTGGATTCTCCATTCTGAACAGCTACGAGAGTGGTAGCTGAGGGTGCTGAATCCAGAGTCCCTTCTATTTCTTGAAACCTGTGCACATTCAAGAACCATATACTCTTATCAAATACATGGCCATGAGCAAATTTCATATCAAACATATTTGTAAGAAGAGTTGCCAAACCAACCTTAAAGAGAAATAAACTCCAATATTCTATTGCTTCATGAAATCAGCATGCCTGTGCTCAAAATTTGGCAACAGCAGATCTAGATGGACAATAGCCTTGCATGACAATTGGATGTCATAACTGCAACGAATAGCATATTGGCTGAACATATCACAATAGAATGCCCCAAAACAGTCAAATCTGAACAGAGAGCGGCGAGGAAGAGAGCGGTGGCAAACATATTGAGTACATAAGACAATTTTACGGCACTGGCGAGAATGAAGATGAAGACGATGAGGATGTCGAGTCACGGTGAAAATTGGAAGACTAACAGTGTGCGTGAATTTTTCTATCAGTTGTGATTTTTTGTAAGTAGAACGACAGATGTTTTTGTGCCGAGACAAAGTAAGACATAGTAACGTTAGACAGATAAGCGACTGTCCACAGCTGACCTTCATTTTTTTTTCATCTTCTATATGCTATGTCCACAACTGGCCTTCCTTCATTTTGTTTTCTTCTTCTTGCATGAGGACTGTTGTCCATATGCAGTTTTCTTCCTTCTTTATCTGACTTTGGAGTTGGCATCAACGGCTTCTTCTATCTTCACCGTGGACATTGGAGTAGGAAACTCGAATGCTGAATAGAATTCATCCTGATCTTGGGAATATAATGGAGTGGCCCCGCACTTCAGGATTTCTATACTTTTTTGTGAACTGAACTTGAACAAGGCTACATCCCCTAACGAATAACCATGTCCAGCTATCCTATCGCATATATCATGAAAGAAGACTACCACGTGCTCTTTAAGTGTGTTTTCAATGCCATGTTTACCAATCAACATTCTTTGGAAGGTAGCACGGTAATTGTCTCCAAAATAGCAATCATATCTAAAATGGAGAAAATCATGATATAAACCTGGTTCAGCCGGATTCTGACGAGGCTGCACGTTGCCGTTTGGATCCATGGAATCAACTATTGAACACAAGAATTCTGGCTTGAGGATTCCTGCAAAACAAAGAAGGCGCGTCGGGGGTTATTT
>JANIIA010000190.1:6769720-6779966 GCA_027478495.1 Erythroxylum alaternifolium
CAGGAATTGGTCTGGAAAAAAAGAAAAAAGAACATATGACTATCAACATGGTCAGCTCAGAATTGTTTGCTTATCCATGGAACAAGAACTCTCAAAGTGGATATTTTCTTTGGTACGAAACTTCACATATTCAACTATTACTAGGTTCTGTGTTATCACATGCAGCCTTGATATTCAAAGACCAATTTCACTCACATATTTCTCACCCTTGATATTTTGTGCAATTTTTCATTTGACTATATTTCAAATTAAATTCGCTGCATTGTCAAACATTTCAGCTTTGACAATATCGGTATCTCTTCAAGTAGATCCAGAGAAAAGTAAAGTGAGAGATCTAAAAACAATAATATAGTCATGTCATCTCTCTAACATTCTTTCTAAAATATTTCATTGGGAAATGAACTTGAGCATGTTGAAATATGAAAGAACATGAAATACTTTTGCTAGTCTATATCATGGCTCATCTGTTTTAACAAAAACCAAAGGGAAAGTACAACAATAATGTTCTAGGAAAAGAACAATGTACCAAAGCAAATTTAGCATCTCTGGAAGATAAAAAGAAGGCACAGTGACTATAGGAAGGCAAACGAATAGCAAGACATCACTTACCATAAGATCAAAACACATGCCCAAGAACCTATTTCCAAAGTGTCTCAGTGATTGATTGGTCTAACTGCATGAATTCAAACTGTATTACTGCATGCAGAACGTTCAATACCTGAGAGGAAGGACTGCTGATCGGGGAAAGTACATGCAATAAGAAAGAGATATTCTGCAAACAACAATTCATTGAAACAAAACTTGCTAGAATGTAAAGGCTCATCTATTTAAAGGTACTGACCTCAATGATTTGACTGAATAACCACTAGGGTACTGATGGCTGGTCCGACAAGCCAAAACTTAGACCTGACACCATGTTAATATCAGGCATGAAAGGCATCCAATAGTTTGATCCGCTTAAAATATACTGCGGAGTTGCTCCAGAAACTCAACCGAGAAATCTCAACAAAATTTCCAATGTCACAGTTATCAACTACAACAGCCAAACTATAAACATGAAGCAGTATTTGCAAGCATATACTCGATCTTTTTCCATCATTTATCAAACAATTCCACCTAAGATCCAAGCAAGTAAGATATATCCCTCATGCTCCGTGAATTAAGACAAGAATCATGATGAGTGTCTTTCATTTCCTGAGTCAATTGTTTCAACATTTTATATATTTGATCACATTGAGGATGGTCTTGATCTTTCGAGATAAAACGGGTAATTTGACCTCTGATATTAATCCAACTACTGCCAGCCTCCTTTCGCAGACCTTTTTCCCTCATCTCATGCCTCACTTTATCAACATCTTTCCAGCTTCCTTCCTCAGCATATATATTGGAGAGCAAAACTTGATACCCTGCCAAGCTGTGTGCTGAATCTAATTCAAGTAACTTCTTTGCAACTTCTTCTCCTAATTCAGTATACCCGTGAAGTCTGCAAGCCCCAAGCACTGAACCCCAGATTTCCAACACATTCCCATCTTCACCCAATTGTTTAACAAACTCGTACGCTTCCACAACCCTCCCAGCCTTCCCTAACATGTCTGCAACGCAACAATAGTGTTGAATCAATGGTCGAATACCAAACTCTCTCTCCATTGACTGAAATATTTTGAGACCTTCATCAACCAAACCTGCATAACTGCAAGCTGACAAGACTGCAACAAAGGTAACAGTGTCAGGTTTGATGTCAGACTTCTTCATTGACTGAAACAAAGAGAGGGCTTTCTCACCCATCCCATTTTGACCATAACCCAGTATCATAGTTGTATATGTAACAGAATTTTTCTGTGCGGCTGACATGAATACACTTTCAGCATTATTGATTGCACCCAATTTAGAGTACATGTCAACAAGGGCAGTGTTTACAAAGATACTTTCAGCCAACAAATAACGAAAGGAAACTCCGTGGATCTGCTTCCCCAAATCTATATCTCCTGCTAAATTACAAGCTGGAAGAATGGATGCTAAAGTCACAGCATTAGGCATAATCTTTTGTTCAATCATCTTTCTTATGGTAAAAAATGCTTCTTCGATAAGCCCATGACGTGTGTACCCAACAATCATGGCATTCCAGATAGCTTGATCCCTACTGTTCACAGAGCTCTTAGCAAAAATCAGTTCTGAGGTCCTAATAAGACCAGATTTAGCATACATGTCTATCAAATAACTGTCCATGCCTTCGAAACTTATGCCCTGCCTAAGAAGATAAGCATGGGACTGCTTTGCAACATTTTGGTTTTTAAGATTAGATGCTGCAGAAAGTAGGGCAGTTACAGTCACAGAATCAGGCTTAATCTTTTGCTTCTGCATTTCATATGCAAGCATCAAGGCTTCCTCATCAAAACCATTCTGTACAAAAGCAGAGATTATGGTGTTCCATGAGACAATATCTCTTTCCGGCATCTTTTCGAAAACATTGAATGATGAGTGAACGTCACCGGACCTTGAGTACATGACCATGATTGCATTCATTATTAATACTGGTAATACTTTTAGAGTCTTGATCACACAGGCATGGAGTTGTTGCGCCAATTTTAAACACTGTAAGTGAGAAGCTGCTGTTAAGGCTAAAAGAAAGGTTACATCATCAAGAACAGTGTGTTCTGTTTCCTTAGCTTGAAGAAAAACATCGATGCCCTCAAGGGGACAATTATTTTGGATGTACGCACCGATTATAGTGTTCCAGACCTCGGCATTCATCTCCAGAGAACAATCAAAAACTTTTCTGGCAGAATCAACACAACCAAGTTCTGCATACAAGGATATGGCGGAGCTCACAGCAAACATGTCATTTGCATATTCAGGACCCAATTTAATAAGCATTCCATAAAGGACATTAGCATTTTTATAATCTCCAATACCTGACAAAGCAGGAAAAACATTAACAAAACTAACGACAGTCGGTTTAATTCCCATTTTCATCATCAGCCTAAATTGCCTGACAGCATTGACATGCCTTTTAGTCTTCACATACCAAGAAACCATAGTATTCCAAGCAACAACATCTCTCTTTCGCATAGCAACAAAAACTTTACGCACAACATCATACTTGGAGAAATCAAAAGCGTTCAAACAACCCATCTGACTTAAGCAAGTAGAGTACATATTCAAAAGAGAATTATACACAATTCTACTAGGGTACGACAAACCCCGAACAAAATGACAATGAATGGCTTTACCAATCATTAACTCGCGCGTGTCAGCACATGCCTTTAGTACAGAAGAGTATGTGTAGGAATCGCATTTGATAGGAGGAGACGAATTCTTAAGTCGGGAGTAGAATAAAAGAGCTTCAAGGGGCATATTGTTGCAGATAAAGCCAATGATGATAGTGTTCCAGAGAACGGTCGTTGGCCGGGGTAATGTGTCAAACAGTTGGCGCGCAAGGTGAGGTTGACCCTCTTGGCAGAGTCTGCTGAGGCGAGAACGGATTGAAGGGGTTTTGAGGGTGGGTTCTGGGGGTGGTGAGAGAGTAAATAGAGAGGGGTTCTGTTGATGGTTGCGGTTGCAGGAAGGGTCGATATGCGGTGGGGGTGTGGGAAGAAGAGAAAAAAATATGGAAGCCATATGGATGAGCTGACAGAGCTGTTACAGAGCTGTGGTCAGTTATTCCAAGCTCTTAGGAGCTTGTTTAATCCTATATACTTCTTTCAACTTTTAACACTTATCTTCTTAGCCTTTAACAACATATCCCTGAGTTACTTGACGTTAAGCGAGCATTTTATCACAATAATTTAAACTATTATGTGAGGTTAATTTAATTGATTTTATATATTTTCTAACACACTCTTTAAATGAAAGTCTTTTGGGCTTGAAATTTGCATAAGTTTATTTAATTTTATAAGTGAATGGTAAGATTCAAATTCACGATCACTTGATCATAGAGGCTCTGATACTATGTTAAGGAAAACAGACTTAACATCTAATCGATTAATCTTCTAATGATTTTGGGAACATCAGGTATTAATAAACAAACTATTTACAAGTGAGCAATATAGATGGGGATGAGATCCTCTGTATCCGCTATTATGTACTAACTTTGTTCCACACGATCTCATCTATATATTTATCTAAGTCCTACATATTTGTATGGATGAAATCGCGTGAAACAGAATTAATACAAAATAGTAGGTACAGAAGATCTGGTTCATATAAATAAGTACCTTTTATTGTCAATATCTTATTTTTGCTTGTCTCCTTTAACAACAAATCTTGCCTTCTCTTTTTTCTCTTCATCTTTGATATTTTTTAATTTCGTACACCCGTTTAATACTAATGACATGATGACTTCTCGAAAGAGTAACAAGTTCTTTATGTCTTATTCTTTTCAATTGCTTGAACTTTCTCCTTCGTTGCATGAATCCTTTTCTCATTCTTTCTAACATCTTCAAAATTTAAAGCTTAATATCTACAAGTGGACAAAACAAGTTAGTACCAGAGTAGACACTCTTAATTGTGATATAAAGGGCTTTGCTTTGCTCCATGCCTCATGTAGAGTGACATCTTCCAAGTTCTTTGTGGGATTACAATTTGAGAGATAAACCATGCATACAACTACATTAACCCAAAACTCCATAGGTATCAAATAAGTCTTATAAGAGTATAACGAATCTCATGCTTTTTACAAATTTCTTAAATTCATTAGAAGTAAATTATCCACTTCCTTTAGTTTTTAAAGTTTTAATCTCAAAATCCCTTTGTCTTTCAATTAAAGCTTCCAAACTTGTTAAATGCATCAAAAGCTTATAATTCAAAATTTCACTCACATTTCTATTATAATCATCAATGAAGAGAATAAAGTAGCTGTTTTTACTAATGAGACCATAAACATCTAAATGAACATGATAAAGTAACTTGGTTACTCTTGAAATTAATTAGTTTGGAAAGCTTTCCTTGAATGCTTTCCAAGTTAGTGTGCTTTATATAGTTATTTAAAATGATCTATATATACTTAAAGCGCCTCTCACCATTTTTCTCTCCCAAAGTTTTGTACCCTTTAAAATTCAAATACTTGTACCTTATATGCTATATCTATGAAGGATCATTGACACTAGTCTTCAAATACGTGACCTCCATACTGTGCAAGTTCAATAAAAATATCATGTTGCTAGTCATCGTCACCTTAGCAATAAGATTAACCTGACGATCTTAAAACCAAAGAGTATGACTCTCTATATGAATTCATGAGTTGATCAATGCTTAAAATGTGATTCTTTAATCTTAGAATAAAGAAAACATTAGTGATAAGCTTATAAGCTTGTTTTTGTCTTAAGCAAAATCACATATTTGCCTTTAATCTCCACCGTTGTATTATCACCAAATTGTACGGTACCGGTCCATTTGGTATCTAATCCTACAAATTTACTTTTATCACACATTATGTAATTACTGGCCACATTATAAGGGTACATATGCTATTTTCACCTTTTGACTTATCCTTTACTGTAAGTAGTAAAGTTTTCTCTGATCCATCCTTGTCAACTTTTATATTCGCCTTGTTTTTGAGGTTTTGCTAGTTGTGGGACTTAACACTACTTAGAGAATATCACTAAGAACAATTGCTACGCTTGTCACACGAATAACTTTCCACTTAGGTTTTGCAAACTTTTCTTTTATTATTTATTTATTTATGTCAAAATTGCGTCTGCCTCTTAATTTCTCCCCTTTTTTTCCTTGACCATGTTAAAAATTTAAAGTTAATTTTCACTAGAAGATATCTTGTTCATATCTTCCTCTCCCTTGGTTCTGTGCATGTCCATAACCTGTGACCATAACTACTTCTATATGTACGAATTGTCTTTTTCTACTTTGCTTAATGTAAGTGTTTTTAGACTTTAGGACAACTTTATTCGTAAGGCTTGTTCTGATGCTATATCCTTTATTCGTAAGGCTTGCTCACGATCCATTTTTTCTTCACGAGCTAGTAAAGATCCGATTAACTCATTTATAGTTATACTACTTACATCTTTAAATTCTTCCATAGCCACTACTATATAAATGAATTTTGAGTTGAGAGATTATAGGACCTCCACAACTTGAACATCTTGAATGGTTTCTATTTATTGGATACACTACTCCCATGACTCTTGTGAAGTACTCTAAAATAAATTCTCCATCCTTCATTAAAAGTGTCTCAAATTCAGCCCATGGAGTTTGAAGTTGTCAATCGTCACCAAATTTTGGCAAGTTTTCTATGCCTTCCTTGATATGATTTCATTAACTATTTTCTTGACTATTCCTTCATGCAAACCTTGATTAATGATGTTAAGTGCATTATGATCTATCTTCTTTTGCTTCTCCAAGACTTCTTTTCGGCTTAGTCAAGTTTGCCTTGTCTTGAGGCTCTAGATAGCTTTTATTAATTAAGTCTCATGTATCTTATAAACTACAACAGTCTTCATCTTAAGTATACGTTGAGCCTTCTGGTCACAAAGGACCAATTTTTACTGGTTGCTCTAAGATTCTCCCTCTGTTTTAAGTATCCAATTCTTATATATGAATTTGGAGAGTTGATAGTAGAAAGATATAGAAATTTCTTTTGATGTCATATTAGCCTCTGATACCATCTTGTCAGAGAATAATAAGCTAAAAAATACCTACACAGTCGTACAAACAATTAAAGAAAAGTATTATCAGAATAGAACCTATATTCTTAACTCTATAACATAAAATAAAACATCGCGTGATTATATATAAAGATAATGAAGAATTTTAAACTAACCAACTTAATGTCACGTAATATTAGAATATAAAGAGAGAAATACTTCCAAAATGACATGATTAAATTTGTAAAATAGAAACATGACCGTTCCACTGCTTTAAATAACTATAAATGACCCAAAGTTAAATTTATTTGAATCTAAACATATATAATTTTTAGACAATTCTTGACTAAGATTTGACCATTCCACTGCTTTAAATTATTGCTACATAATTCTAAAAGTGAAATTTATTTCTAAGAGTGAAGGGTTGGAGGGGGCGGTGAATACTTTATGGTGACTACACGACTCGGTCCTGAAGGTGCTCTTTTGCCAGAGGTTGGTGTTTGCTTCAATCGCCGGAAGTAAGCTAGTTTTGATTGGGAATAGCCTAGTTCACGTAAAAGCAGGCGGCTATCAAGCTTCTTTGGAGTCGGAGTAACCACGGACGTCACTGCTGCCTCTGTTCTGCTGGCTAAAGTGATGAATATTGCTATGGCGAAGACAACCAAAAATCTTTTTGGAGTTGAATTTGACATTATACAAGTGATTAAGCTACTAAGAGAAATGGAGAGAGCTTCTGAAATATTACCACGATTAATTCAAGCTGTCTGTCTCCAAGGGCTCTCCTCTCCTTTTCAACCCTGACCATGAAGTCCTGGTGGTGTTTAAGAAGTGGTAAACGTGGTTTTGTCATATTCGTACTCTGTCAAGAAAGGAGGCTCCATTTGTCGGTTTGTGAATCAATAAATCAAGGAAGATGGGCCTTGGGGTTTATTGATTGTGTTGTTGAGTCATCACCACGCGCGAGAATATGCTGGTACGGTCACTACATCGCACCATCACGATATAGAATCTCCTCATTACGGGCTTGAAAGTTCTGACAAAGTGGGAATATCCTATTCTTTTGCTCTCAGCTCCCTGAACTAAGCTCTGACATTGACTTGAGCGCTGGAATAATTACGCAGCTGGACTCCACTGGAAGTGTATTCGGACTTCTTAGACCAGACCAGTATCCTAATTTGATATCCAACTGAATAGGCCCGACCTCTGCCCAATCCCTGCAGTTGGGGGCCGGGCTTGAGGTAACTTTTTTCTAAAATTAAAAATGCAGAAGCCGACACTCCTGGTGGAGAGTCATATTAACGCCTGAAATTTCAGCTTAGTTTATGCTTGCTCTTAGTTTCTGAGTTGTTCACATTAGAGATGTTATTCGGGCCCGGTTCTTGGAAAAATGGAAATAACATTTGGGTCTAAATCCATCCCAATCTACTCTAAAATCTATCGATTCAGACTTGAATTAATTGAACCTTAGGTTGAAATTGCCTATTTAGTTTTTAAAAAGGAAAATTAAAGTTTCTTGAGTAGAATTGGATTTAATGATTTAAAGTAATAAATTAAATATATCAAAGGGCAAAAATACAAATAAAAATTAATTTTCTACTAATAATAAATAATTTAAATTTTATTTAAGAGGATCTTTTGATTTTGTTTTTAAGGGTAGAAATTTACTATAAAAGACTAGACTCAATTCTAAAAATTTTTATACGATATAATTTTAATCCTTATTATAAAAAGAATTGATAATAACTTTAAAAGTCTCGTGATGAGGAAAGTCTTATAAGATTGGGTGCACTAAATAGAATAAATTTAATAAAAAGTTAATATATACATGACTAAATTTTTATTAAATTGTTTTATAATTAAGTAACATATTAAAAAGTTAATAAATACAAGACCCATGCCATTACAAAAGTCTCTTATTTATTTGATTCAAACATGAAAACAATTCACAGTTTCTCTAGTACTTAAAAATATATTAAAAAGAAAATAAAAAATGAACATGAAGAGATGTTTCTGTTTTTCGAGGGTATCCCAACTCCAAAGTCTAATGGTAGCTAAATCAGAATCAATGCTCAAAAACCCAAAAAAGAACAAGGAAAAAAGCACATGCCCTAGCTAATCGATTGTGGAGTTGCTGTGATGGATGGATTTCGTCCTGAAGGTGCCCTACTTCGATAAGTAGGTGTCTTCTTCGTCAACTCCTGAAAATAAGCGAGTTTGGATTTGGTATAGCCAAGTTCACGTAAAAGAATGCGACTCTCAAGCTTTTTGGAACCAACTGCCTCTGCTCTGCAGCCTAAAATATTGATCGCCAAAATAACAATCAGTGACAGAGCCAGAAATCGATTCGCAACTGTTTTTTCCATGTCTGATGCTTATCTTCTGCGCCCAGATTCTTCTAGCAATTAATATCACCACCAAATTCTCCTTTGTCAATGCATATTGGAACTGGCAAAGCTGTTATATAAACAAAAAGATTTGAAGCAAGAGTGCCAAGTTTCTCCAACCAGAAGTTTCGGGGAAGTGTTAAGAGCTTTGACGATCGAGTGGTTTGCACACAAGCAGCCAGCTCTGAAGGACTTTCCCCTCCATGTCATGCTATTTCCATAATAAGTTAATCTATGATTAATTAATTAATTAATTAATTAATTAACTTTTTATAATCTTAATATTAATATCATTGACATATAAAAATTTTATGTATTTTCGTGTTCTCGATTATACATAATTTATATATATACCACTCAAACATGAAAAAGCACTAATGAGGACTTTCACTTTTTTTAATAAAAAAAAGAGGACTTTTAAAAAATACTTAATTGGCACGAGGAACTTAGACGTGCGACATATTCACCAAACGCTTCTAGCTTTTTCAATTCATATATCAAAATAAACAACTCTGTGTGAACAAAATGATTTATTCCTATGCACGGTTTCATTGACCAATTTCACGCTGAAATATTTAATCTTATTAAAGTATGTTATAGTCGCCGGAGAAGTGTCATTGTTATTAGTGACCCATGCAGAGACTGTCTTAATTACAAGGAGAAAAGAAAAAGATAGGCTTTCTTACAGCTAACCAAGCTAAAAATACTAAACTAAAATCAGAGAGTCAAGGATCGCCATCTAACAGACATTTTCTCAAACAGTAGTGGGCATAATGAATAACAGAACTCAAACATGCTAAAAATTAAGGACATGATTAACAAACGGAGCAACTAAATTTAAGAGTCAATTTTGAATCATACTTCCAACACTTCCCCTTGATTCAAAATTGCACGCTCAAGCTTTGATTTGAAATAGACAAGTTTATCATAAGGGAGTGACTTTGTGAAGACATCAGCCACTTGCTCATCGGTGTTGCAATACTTCAACTCAGCTTGCAATCCAGCCAGCAAGTCATGGATGAAACGAATTTGAATGTTGATATACTTTGTTCTTTCATGAAATGCTGGATTTTCACTCATTGCAATTGCAGCTTTGTTGCCACAAAGAATCTTAGTTGCACTTCTGTTCTTGCTCAAAACAACAAGTAGACACCTAAGCCATATAGCTTGACAAGTTATTAAAGTTGCAGTAGTATAATGGACAGATATTTGACTATACTTTTACACCCATATTTAATATATTTTACTTGATATTTTATACTTTTA
>JANIIA010000190.1:6914101-6924844 GCA_027478495.1 Erythroxylum alaternifolium
TTTAATTTATCAAATTAAAATTTATAATTTAAAAAAGATGCAAAAAAGAAATTGTAAGCTTATTATTTTACTAAAAATGTGAAATTTTTTGACGTAAAAAACTGTCTAAAAGTGAAAAATACTGACAGAAAAAAGCATCTAAAAACTTACACAAAGCGTCTAAAATAGCATTTATGTGTCTAAAAAAACTGTCGAAAAAGTATATTTTTGATGCATCTATGTGTAAATAGATTTTCGACATTTAGATTTTCGACGTTTAGATGTGTAAAAAATCTATGTTTTTTCGACGCTTAGATGCGTAAAAAAAACTATGTTTTTGCGACACATCTATGTGTCTAAGAAAACCGTCGAAAATAGTTTTTGTAACACTTGTTTTTTTACGCTTTATAAAGCGTCTAAAATTATTTTCAGACGTAAAAAAGTGTCTAAAAACTCCACCTTTTGTGTCTAAAAATTCCATATTTTGTTGTGGTGTTTAGTGACAGTGACGAGAGAGATGAGTTGATATTATTGAGCAGTGAGTGTATTACAGATTGCATGGAGTTTTTGCAAAAAGTATTTATCGGATTTAGTGAGATCTTGGTATAGAAAGGAGTTAAATGAAGTGAAAGCATGGAGGATAGTAAAAAGAAAAGCATAAGATGAAAGATAGAATTTTACAGTAGAGAGAGAGAGCTGAAAAATGATTTCAAGTGCATGCATCAGTTTTTAGTGTTTGAATATAGGTTTGATTTGTTTGGGTTGTGATGAGCTGAAATGGAAGTAGAAGAATTGGTTAAAGTGTAATATGTCTTCATTGAATAAGATGGAAGTGAGAAAATCTGGAAAATGAAGTATGCTCCTGTCAAAGTTCGCCGCGGTCAACTCTCTTTGGTTCGTCACAACCAACTTAAAGGATTTCATTTCTGTGAAAGTTCGCCGTGGCCAACTCTTGAGTTCGCCGCGGCAACCTTTTAAGAATATGGCGAGGAATTTTGCTCCATGGAAAGTTCGCCGCGGCGAAGTTTCCTGATAGTTTGAATATGCTTCAGTATTTTGGGAATAACTTTCTATGTAGTTATCCAAATGGAGTGATTTTTAATTTGGATTAAAATAGAAACATAAGGCTACAAAGTTTATGAAGAGATTAAATTCTAATTCTGCCTCTAAGAATTTCAGAATTTGATTGGAAGTTGAGATGAGAATTCTGTTGTAGCTTAAGAACAATCTAAAATCTTTTGAGTATAACTTTCAGTATACTAAACCAAATTGGACGAACTTAGTTTCATTGGAAATTTAAGACAAAGAGGGACAACTTTCTAGAAGGAAGTATTACCTAATTACCTCAATTACCTAAGGAGAATAATTGAGCAAAGTGGACCCGAAAGTTGGTTGTGAAATAAATCTGGATTGAGGAATTGAGTATGATTTCGCATGATTGAGAATGCGACAAGATTAAGGACAAGAACCCGAAATTTGTCATAAACATGCATCATACATATTCAGTATACATGAATGTGTATAATTGAATTCATAATTGTGCACAATAATGATATGTGTTTGTATTAAATGTTTTAGAGGAACTCATCGAGCGACCAATTCCAAATATTGCCTGGACGTCGAGGCAATAAGCAATAAGGGAGATTTTATAAGTAATTTAGAAGGTAAATTTTGTGAGTAACCAAAGATGGTCTCGCCTTGATTTGTTTTGTTTATTATTTAATTGAATTCAATATTGATGAATGTGTACTGAATTGTGTACTAATTTCGGACATGAAGGTCCGAGGTATTGATTGATGATTGTGATATTAAAGTGTTACTTGCATGTGAATATGACTGACTACTTGCTTTGCATGAAATGTCTGAAGTGATTTTGTTTTGTTTTTAAAATGTTGAGTCTTAGTTGTGGGTAAATAGGCATGCCTAGAAGGGTCTGCAGCTACTTCTATGACACTTCGGTGTCTTCTGTTATTGACACTTCAGTGTCTTCTGATATTGACACTTAGGTGTCAAGACTTCGGTCTCTTCTGAGACACTTCGGTGTCGAGACTTTGGTATCTTCTGTATAAGTCCCATTACCCGCTTCTGTAAATAGATTAGCAGTTATCTAGTTTTTTAATTATGATATATATGTTTGATTATGACATAAACATTATTATTCTGATTCTGAAGGGTTTATAACCTCTTGTGATATTCAGTTCTGTTAATTATAAAGTCTGTTCTGAAATACATTATGTCTGATTTATTGTTTAATGCATGTATATGCTATTACATATTTCAGTATGATAAGTTGTCAGTTTATCCATAGATTAGTTATTACTCACTAAGCTATATGCATAACACGGTAGATTTGCCCCGTGTAGGTTCTGAAAGAGGGATATAGGAATTGGGACAAGACAACCGCTATGGCTAAAGGAGTCTGATTTTTGTTTTGTTCACATGTATTTTGAGATTGTTTTTGGACTCTGATGTCCTAAACTCATGAATTTTTATTTTGATGGGTTGCAATAACCTTAATTTAGGTTGCTTTTGGAAATTTTGACATGCGATGTATGTTTGTTGAGATTCTGGTAATGTATGTATAAAGTGTTTTGTATGTTTCGAAATGCTTCCTGTTCAGTGTGTTCTGTATGTATGTGGCACTCGCAATATCCTCCCAGGGGGTATATATCGGTGTTACATGCATCATGTACAAAAGACTTCTAAATATATAGAGGTTAAAATAATCTATTAGCTTTCCATTCACATCTCCATTAACTTCAACTCAATTGTAGTTGATAGAATACAACTCATAGTATACCAAGCAATATACTGTTTTTGTACAGAAGGCCTTATCTTATAACTCTCAATAAGACTTTTGTTCTTTCTAAAAGAGTTCTAGTCATCCACTCTGCGACTCTATTTTGTTGAGGAGTGTATGCTATAGTGAATTTTATTTTAATGCCTTCTTACTTACAAAATGCATCAAATTCATTATCCTTATGTTGTCTTCTATTATTTGTCCTTAAATATTTGATCCTTCTTTTTAATCATAATCAAGTTTAACATATGCTTTGAAAACTTTTAAAATTAAGAATACATTTGCTTTACCTTGATATAATACACCTTGCATCTCCTAGAATAATGATCAGAGAAGGAAATAAAGTACTTTGCTCCTCTAAAGAGTAGAACTGGTGCTTGTTTCACATCAAAGTAAACCAATTAAAGATTGACCTTACTTCTTGAATATGATGAGTTAAGTTTTACATGGTGTTGCTTACTTGTAACACAATACTTAAAGGGTAGTGATACTTTTATGAGCCTAGGGAGTAGCTTTTATTTAGTAAGGATCTTCCTTTCTTCTTTAGATATATGTCTAATTTTTAGGATGTCATGATATTGAATATCTTTCACTTGGACTGCTTAAATGGACTAATGTTTTTATTTTTTAATAATGTCTCCTCCTTTAACTTATACATATTTGCACCTATATTTTCTCCCTTTATAAGCATAAATGTGTCTCAAATTACTTTTAGAATATTATTGACAAGTTCTATTTTACATCTAAGATCTAGTCATTCTAGAGATAACAAATTCTTCTTTGAGCCCTTCATATATCATAACTCATGAATAGTATAAATTCTACCATCATACATCTTCAACATGATGTTTCTAATACTAATAACCTTTTGAGGATAATCGCCATAATTGTACATAGATTCTCCTAAGATAGGCTAATAATGATGGAACCATTCTGTTTTAGAGGTTGATGTGAAAGGTAGCTTTTGAGTTGAAGAGCCATGCATCCAGTAATAACTTATTTCTTTGAATTGTTATAGCTACTTTATAACTAAGAGCACTGCTATCATCTGGAATACTTGCAAAATTTCCTTAAGGATTAAAATTTTTATTATTTAAATTCTAAAAATCCTTTTAAATTGACCTTTCCGATTACAATGGTACCACTTAAACACTTCTTAATTATGATCTATTATGATTTTGGCCTTTACTTAGGCAATGTTCTTTTAATCTTTCTCTTAACATTAGTAAGGCTTTAACTTGATGTGAGCTGAATTGCCTATCTTCTTTATTTTTGCATTGACTTTCTTTCTCTAAAATTGCGTCTATAACTTCATTGAATACTAGGTAGTATATAAGAAGGTTATTTGTTAATTTTATGATGAGTTGATCGTATGATTTTGAAGTAAAAGTTTGATAAATTCATATAACTCTATTTTGTAATCCAAAAATGTGAGCTGAGAGAATAGAGTAGTCAAATTAATAGTGTGCTCTATCACCAAAGTTAATTTCGATATTTGAAGAGTATAAAGTTTTCTCCTAAGAAAAATTTTATTGTGGAGTGACTTCACCTTATATAGCTTTGTGAGATGATTTAATATCCCTTTTGTTGTTTTCTTCACCTCTATGCTTGAAAATTTCATCAACTAAAGTTAGATGAATATTTGCAATAACATTCACGTTCATTTCATTCTATGTGTCATTAGTAGTGACGTCCACCAGCCTTCTGCTAATGGCTGTAAAGCAATTATCTTTTGTCAAAATAACTTTCGTTTCAACTTTCACAATAAGAAATTAATCATGTTGAACTTCTTAATCTTCTATTTTGAGTTGAAAGAGAAAGCTCTCACTATTTCACATTAATAATAATGGTATATATGAATAGTGCCTAATACTGTCAAATAATGAATAATATCAAACTTATTTTCTGATATAGAGGTTTCACTTATAGTGACAATCATAAAACATTCTACTCGACTCTAATACCAATTCTTGGAATGACTAGGTAAATATAGTAAGGTCATAGCTCAATTAAAATTAGAAGAAATAGGACTCACAAAATATTATTATAAGTAAAAAAAAGAGGAGTTATAATTCAAACAGTCTCTAACTATTTGTTATAAATATTAATCTATAACCTAGAATATATAAGATTGGAATCATCACAAGGTCTACTCTTGAATGCTTGAATTTGTTTCTTGATATATGAAATAAGAAGATAGATGAGTATTATAGGTGACTCAAACTAATCATAATCACACATTTTAATTTGTTATAATTATCACATGTTTTATTATTTACTTTTATACTATAGATTACTTATCATTATATAAATATTTTGTTAATAATATTTAAATATTCTATTATAAATAATATCTATAAATATTGTAAATAATAATTAAAATCTTCTAATAGTAGACTTATGCGCATTAAATCTCGTAGCCATTATATACTTATAAATAACTTATTTAGTTGTAGTTATAGGTTAAGTTTTTAAGCTACTACTGAAGTTTATTTCTAATAGCAATAAGTAACTTAAGCTCAGAAGTAGCCGCAAATCACATCCTTATAACTGATATAAATGAATAGCCATGTTGCATGCATGCGAAATTGGCTAGTACTCTTTCCTTTCCTTCTTCTAATATCGATAGCTCTATTCCAGTTTGACTGATTTTTTCATCTCAAAAGCAATTTATTTGAGTGTACTTACATTAGTTCCGTAGCGGCTCACCATATATTACAATAAGAAAATTTTGGGGTAGATAAAAAAATTTGGGGTGGCTTTTTCTTAAAAACAAAGAGAATATACCTCCACATTGATGTCGATAGAGTAATGACTTCAATATATGGGTTATAATTATAATGCGCGATCATACTAAATTTCTATGGATCATTTAATGGTTGAAGCGGCTAATGCTGTATGTGTGAATCAAAATTACCCTGGCTCTTAACAGGCACCTAAACTCACGCATCAATGATTCTATTAGGAAAACAATAATGTTGGAGAAGTTTCATTCCAAACAGAAGATGGCTAAAAAGATACTGAGACTACAAATTAGTATATCCAGCTGTGTTAGGAATTAAATCAAGTAGGTTAGGTGTTATCTATTTATTGGTGTGAGTGTTTACATACAATTAACTGTTTATTTAACCTAGGTATATATATGTGTGTGTGTGTGTGTGTGTGTGTGTGTGTGTGTGAAGTCTATGTACTAAATGGACAAGAGAAAAGAGTGAATACAGAAAACAAAAAACAGAGAGTTGGGTGTTCTGTTCTGTAAGTCGAGATACGACTTTATAGTGTTGGTTTGTTAAATAGAAAGTGAGATTTTCTGGCTATTTAAATTTTTCTACAAGCCCCCCTTCTTTTCCCCTCAATTTCTAGTCATGGCCAGCCAAGTCATTGCGATTTCACCAAATGTCAAAAGCATGTTTGGGAAGACCTCAAATTCTGCGATAAAATAGGTCGAAAAGCTACTTTTGACCCAAAAAGTAGAACTAAACATAATCTTGTTTGAGAAGTGATTGTCCGATCAGTGTAAGCAAATCTTTTTCTATTGCACGATAACGGAAACTGCGGGAATATTTTCTACTCCTTTTTTTTTAAAACAGCGGAATTCACGCCTATAATTTTTTAGATATGTATTAAGTAAATTTTTAGATTAATGTAATAATCTACAAATAATGTCAATCGAATATTTCGTATTAGGTAAATCCTGTACGACACACTTAATCGAGAGAATATCTTTTTGACTTCATGTCTCCTACTCAATCATATTGACCACCAAAACTACTTTCCACTCGGTTTCGTTCTTCCCAAGGATTATTGGAGTGGTTTTGCTATTAAAACACCAATCTTGTGAAAGTGAACAATGTTTTAACTTTATTTTCAAGTATAATTAGAGCGTGGTCTCTAAGCAAAGCGATTCCTTAGATTAGGGGCCAAGTATTTCTCTTTAAAATATTATGTACATTACATAATATGATATGAATGTTACAGTTTAGAGGCGATGTGATTAGAGTCAATATTTCTTAAACGAGGACACATTAATATGACTGCATACGTATTTTAATGTTTTAAAAAAAAAAAAATTTGTTATTTTTATGATATTATGTTATACTTTAACATTTTAAAAATAGTATAGGTAGCACTCCAAACTATAACAAAATTAAGTTAATTTTTATCAATTCTTACTATTTGGATAATTAATTAAGTTTTAACTTATTTAATGTTACAATTGAACAATTTAAACACAGTAGACACTAAAGTAATTTTAAAAACGATTTATGTAAACATTAATTAAAAGTGTAATCTTTTCATCTCAATATTTTTTAAAAGGTCTAAAACCGTTATTATTTTATCACTTTTCTATCCTATTTATGATGCAATAAGTATTATTTTAATAATATTAAAATGTAAATGGTATTACAAATAATAATAATAACTTACTCTCAGACTTTATAAACGTTAATATGCAAATCAAACTTTAATTATGAACAAAATGGATGATATGCTAATACGGACTTAATTAATAAAAAGGATAGTATAAGGATAATACGATTACATAAGATTTCAAGCACTCTTACCAGGCCATGCTGTTTAGTTTTAGTGAACTAGAGAGTAACTTCTGGTTATTCTTCGTTGTAATTTTAGTGAACTGCAGTTAATATTTTATTATCCTTATTTCATTGCGTGAGTGAACTACTTAAAAAAGAGTTTTATATGGTAATCTCCAATTCGGTTTTTCAAACGATATTAAAGTACTAAATTGTGGATTGTTAATTATAATGTGATTACGAGATGCTAAAGTACTGTAGATAAATATTACAAATCCAAGTAAAATCATAATACTGTGAACATAATCATAATTATGTTCTTTCAATTTAAAGTCGGTGTTATGAAAATGGACATTGTTTGATTTTTATCTTTACCGCCAATACTTGATTATCACTGATGTGTATTTTGAATCTAGCATTAGTTATCATATAGTAGCTATTTTTCACGCATGTTACTTTGTATCTGTAATTGTCGATTGTATCATCATGCCAAACAAAGTTTCATACATAGAGACCACTGCCAACATAACTAAGCATAAGAAGCAAAGTTGACTGAAAAAAGATATAAAAATATGTATTAGCAAAGTAATAAGTCGTAGTTATCGTGATCAGATACAGAAGATGATAAGCCAATATTGATCAAGATGCTCAACTAGGACGTCTCTTATTTCTTGCACAAGCTTTCCGGAGATTTCTGTCACGGACACTAGTTTGGGGGATCTCTCAGAGTGCTAACTAATTCCTTAGGATACTCAGAATTCAGCGCTTCAGGTACGGGTCTTCTCCGAAAATAAGCAGAAGGAAAAAATTGGTGAACAGAATCCTGTTTTAATTCATTGTAATAGCCTGCTTCTCGTGAGAGGAGCCGGTCGTTAAGCGTCTCCGTGGTTACCGCTCGCCCCTCTGACACGGTTCCTAGTATCATGGAGGCAAGCATGAAGAGAACCATACACTGGGTTGCTGTCGGATTTGCCATTTAAGATTTATGAGAAATGGCCGAAAGCGGATGAGCAAAGGAAAAGCCACCTGAAAGAAATTTATAAGTAATAAGCCGGTCTATTAACTAAGACCGCCGGCAAAGAAATGAAGGGGTTTGACAACTGGACACAACTTACACAGAAACGAGTAATTAAACAATCTCATACACAAATTGCCTCTTAGATTAGAGAGGGACATAAACTGTCGTGGAGAAGATTATATAGGACAAATAGTTCAAAGACTTGTCGTTTAAGTTTTGGTATAGTCATGTACCTTACAAAGCAGCTAATACAGGAAAAATGGAATTAAAGAAGAACGACCGTTATAATGACAATGAGGTTGAATGTATTTGAATAGATAATTAATTTTAGTCAAGTATGGACTTGATTTTGGCAAATATTTTAAGTACATTAAAAAAAAATAAGCAGACAATTAATCTACAATAGCGATATTTATTTTAATAAATTTATTAGATAACATTACTTTTGTTAGAACAAATATTTTAACTTAAAATATAATTAATTATCAATTATACTAAATAATGTGAAATTAGTTTAAAGTAAGGTTGGTGCATTTGAGAAATCATTATACAAATAATTTATAGATATAAAATAAATGAAAATAGATATATACTGAAAATTAAGGTTCTGCTGCCAATTTAGGAGTCTTCTTTTTTCAATAATATAACGACAGCCTTATTTCTTTATGTTCTTATTCCTATTAAATTGGGCTCTTTCTTTGGATTGTGATGTTAATATATATTTGTACCAATAATTATATAACTTAACTCGTTAAAATAAAATATTAAAATGATCGTTGATGGACTTTTACTATTAGATAGCTAATAATCATCTTTATTATTCTTTTTTTGAAAATTTAAAAATTATATTAACAAAACTAAACCATGTACACAATCCTCAACGAGGATACAAACGTCAAATAGTTATACTACACTACACTACACAAAATACAGCTCTTACAAGAAAAATATTAAATAAACCATCGCATTCTAATCTCATGGGAAAGACCGTCTTGCTTCTTGTAAGCTACGAGAGTCTCTCTAATCAAATTGACAATTACCTCAGCAAGCTCGGATTGATGCGTGTCCTCATTCTTATAAATACACCTATTTCTTTCCCTCCACAGATAGTAGATAACCAGCTAGAAAGAAGTGATACTAATAATCTCAACCTTGTTCCTTGGCATATACCAAATGATAAAAGCCAATACCTCTTCCTAAATAAAAACGAACCCAGGTGGCTGAATCAAAGATAGAATTCTACTCCACACCGATATTCTATAGCTATATTCAAAGAACAAATGATTACCTGTTTCATGTACAAGCTTACATAAAACACATAAGGGATCATAAGAACCAAACCACTGATCTTTAGTTCTTAATCGATTTTAGATCACCAACCATAACACTATGGAAGCCTTAGGACAAAGAGCTTGTTTCCACACAATATCTTTCCATGGCACTGTTTCACGATGGCCAACTAAAAGATTACATGCAGATCTATTATTAAACACCCCACTTGAGTGTAGTGTCCAAATCAGTCTATCTTTCCTTCCATTATACAGCCTTTCAGGTAAATACCTCTCCAGTAAATGAAAGTGATGATGGGATTGAATTCGATCCCATTCCTGCATCAGCCAAGCAACTGATGTTTCCATAGGAATTCTGCTCCTCAACACCTGTAACTCCTCACGCAACCACAGAGGACACATATCTGACTAATTATCAAACCATAACCTAATATCTTTCCCATCCCCAATCTGAAATTTTAGGCAAGGATAAATCAAATCTCTAGGATTCAACATTCCCTTAAAAATCCACAAATAACAACGATTACCTTGTAGTTGCCAAAAACTTTGGTTTTGAAGATAATATGTATGCACCCATTTCACCCACAATGCTTTCTTATCCATAAAAAGTCTCCAAATCCTTTTTAGAAGCATAACCCGATGTGTTTGATTAATGGAAATAACACTCAAACCTCCTTGCTTCTTAGGGATGATAATATCACTCCATTTCCCTTTCGCCCCTTTACATGTATCTGCCTTTCCAGACCGCAGGAATGATTTGAGTATTCTTTCCATCTCTTTTATCACTTTCTTAGGACGGACCAAGTGGGCTGACCAATGAATATGCATACTATTCAACACTGAATTGATTAGAGAAACTTTAGTAGCTAAAGATAAAAATTGATTCTACCATGCAAAGATTCTAGCTTTCAACTTATCGATCAAAGGAATGAAATCTGAGTATTTAGGCTTACCTCCTATGATAGGAACACCCAAGTAACAAAAAGGGAGGCCCTGCCTTACAAAACCCACCATATTGCTTATCCATTCAGGGTTTTGGATATCCACTGTAACATCCCCTCACCAATTGGAAAGGGTATTTTGGTCTTTTTGGTAAATTGGAGTGGTTTAGGATTATTGAAA
>JANIIA010000190.1:7086805-7099719 GCA_027478495.1 Erythroxylum alaternifolium
GTCCTAACTTCACTAATTGGTCTTCTCATAGACCCGTTTCCCTGATCCGACCCGTTAAGTGGGACCGGGATGTTACATTTTGAGTGGACATGACATGAGGAACCATTGATTTGTAGCACCTCAAGGGGTAATAAAGTACAATCGTCAAAGAACTTAAATGAGTTTGAAGGGGGGATTGGATTTAGAACAAATAATGTGGATGCAAATGAAAATCCTTAGATGAAAATGGTTTATGATGCAGCCGATTATACCTTTCAGGAAAATATAGAAAATCTTAAAGAAGAACCAAACCCACATTCAAAGTAGTATTTTGACTTACTAAAATCAGTTGACCAATAACTATGGCCAAATTATGAGAAAATGACTCAATTGTCTTCAGTTGCTCGAATATTGAACATAAAGTCTGAAGGGCATATTTCTAATCATAGTTTTGATAAAATTCTTGGATGGTATAATGAATCATTGCCTCCTAATCATATAATGGTTAATAGTTTTTACAATATGAAGAAACTTATTAAGAGTCTTGGTTTGCCTGTTAAAAATATTGATTTTTGCAAACTGAGATGTATGTTGTATTGGAGAGATGATGTGGAATTACAAGAGTGTAAATTTTATGGTCAATCTAGGTTCAAGCCTAGAAAGCATTCTATGAAACATAAATTAGTACCCTGGAAGCGGATGCATTATTTCTCACTAACTCCAAGACTTCAAAGACTATATGCTTCTGATATTACTGCATCTCACATGATATGGCATAATGAACACCAACAGGAAGATGGAATAATGAGTCATCCATCAGATGCACTGGTATGGAAACATTTCAATGACACCCATTATGAGTTTGCAGCTGAAAGTCGAAATGTTAGGTTGGGATTGTCGACGGATGGATTCCAACCTTTTGGTCAATCCGGCCAGTAATATTCATCATGACTAATCATAATTACTCCTTATAATTTGCCTCTATGGCTGTATATGAAAGAGGCATATATGTTCTTAACAGTGATTATGCTAGGGCTTACAAATCCAAAATATAAAATTGATGTATTCTTACAACCATTGATATTTGAGTTGCAACATCTTTAGGAATATGGTGTTGAGACATATGATGTGTCTTTGAAACAAAATTTTGTGTTGAGAGCAGCTTTGATATAGACCATTACTGATTTTTTGACATATTCCACATTGTCTGGATGGAGCACAGTAGGGAAATTGACTTGTCCTTATTGTGGCAATGATTCTGATGCATTTTATCTTCCAAACGGGGGCAAAATACGTTGGTTTGACAATCACAGAAAATTTCTTCCTCCAGATCATCCAGTTAGACGTAATAAACAAAAGTTTATTAAGAATAGGATGGTAAAAACACCTCCTCTCCCTCAAAAAGCTGGTGAAGACGTATTTCGAGAGATAGAGGAATTAGGCTTGCTAAAAGTTACAGAATTTGAAGCTAATGAAATTAATACAAGTATTAGTAAAAACTTTGGCTGGAGAAAATGAAGCATCTTTTGGGATTTTCTATAGTGAAAAACTAATTTGATACGTCATAATTTAAAGGTGATGCATATTGAAAAAAATATTTTTAACAATTTGTTCAATACCATAATGAACATTGAAGTGAGGAGAAAAGACATTGCAAAATCATGAGCTAATTTGAAACTTTTTTGTAGAAAGAATGAGTTGCATAAATATCTTCTCACCTGTAAACATCTTAAAGCATGTTACACTTTGGACAAAAAACAAAAGGAAATATTATGTGAATGGTTGAAAAGTCTAAAGTTTCCTAATGGTTATATTTCAAACTTGGCAAGGTATGTGGACATGAGGAAGTACAAATTATTTGGGATGAAAAGTTATGACATGTGTTTATACAAAGGCTAATTCCAATTGCATTTCGGGAGTTCTGCCGAATAAGGTTTAGGAAGTAATAACAAAATTAAGTTTGTTTTTCAAAAGCTTAACATTATCTGAAATTAAGTTGGCTTAAATGGAAAAATCAGAAAGGAAAATTTCAGTAATTTTGTGCAAGTTGGAAAGGATATTTTCTCCAAGTTTCTTTCACTGTATAGAGCATCTACCTATCCATTTAGCAAATGAGGCTAAACTAGCTGGTCTGGTTCAATATCGTTGGATGTATTCATTTGAAAGGTAATTCAATAAAAATGATTGTAATTGAAGTTATAGCATGTTTTAATAACTAAATTGGTATAACCCTATTCGCTCATATAGGTATTTGCATCACTTGAAGAAAAATGTCAAAAATAGGGCTAGAGTTGAAGGTTCGATACTTAATGCTTATTTAGTGGAGGAAGCTAGTACATTTTGTTCACATTATTTTGAGCCGCATGTTCATACAAGAGAAAGAAAAGTTTCTAGTAATGACGATGGGGGAGGAACTACTGATGCTGATGTTAACTTATCCATCTTTACTTATCCGGGACGGTTAAATGGATGTTCAATAAGAAGAATATTAACAGAGGAAGAAATTGAGGCTGCTCATAGTTACATTTTATTGAACTGTGAAGAGGTTCAACCTTTCATACAGTAAATATCAAGTGATTATTTTGGTTTTGAAATTTAGTACTGTTATTCATAATTGGAATATATAATAATATTTTTAGATTATACGAGGAATTGTTAAGGGAGCTCATGCCTGACAAATTACATGATGTTATCAATCAATAAGTTGGGAGACACTTTGTTCGATGTTTCGAGCAATATATAAGTTTTCACTTCGAAATATTAAAATGTATCTGTATTATCATATTTAAGTGTTTAGATGACATTATACTATTTAATATGATATTTTATTTTCTGTAGGCCTTAGAAAATTCAATAGATAACAAGTTCATATGTGATCTTGCGAAGGGACCTTTGCGAACTGTGAAATCATATCCGGTGTATTTCGTTAATGGATACAAATATCATACAGAATATTATGGTCATAGCATGGCAACAATAAATAGTGGAGTTTGCATACAAAGAGAAGTGATTGATTATTACGGCAAAATAATTGAGATACTTGAAATTGAGTATCCTGCATTGCCAATAAAGCAAACTATAATAAGTGTGAGTGGTTTGATCTAACTTCAAATGTTGGTACAAAAGTGCATAGCCGATACAATCTAGTTAAAATCAATAACCAAAGAAGATTTTGACATTTTGAACCTTTCTGTTGGCAATGCAAGCGATCCAAGTGTATTATATTGCTTTTCCCAGCTTATGACAAGATAAGTCAGATTGGTTGGCTGTTTGCAAAGTTAAATCTAGAGGTGTTTTTGATTCACGTGAAAAAGGAGAACAGAGAGTTGAAAGTGAAGCGTTTCAGGAAGAGACTTATGAAATAAATGTATCTGTCATATATAAGGTTAATGAACCTTTGAACGATCTATGTAATGAATATGATGAAATTTTATTTGGAGACGATAAGGAAGGCTAGAGATCTCAAGAAGAGCCTGAGTTTGATTTAAATTCTTCAAAACAAGAAGATAATTTTGATTTATAATTAAGTGATGATAGCGATAAATTTAAGCTTGTAATTGAATATTGTATGAACAAATCAATTATTTCCTTTTCAATATAATGTATAAATTATTGAAATGAAATTGTAATATTTCTACAGACTTCATTCAAATATTGATTTCAGGTTAAATATGGCACTAAAGAGAAGACATAATTTTTCGGGAGTAAGATTCAAACCACGATTTGGAGGTATTTACTGTACAGGTGAAGGATCTCGTGGTGTAGCAGCCAGAAATGAAACACCTCCACCCCCTCCACCTACTACACTGGCAGATAAGGCTACATCATCTACCACTCCATCATTTACTACCCCTACACCATCCACCACTCGTTCATCTGCATCAGGGATAAATAGTGTGAAAGAAGGAGACAGCTGTCAGCCTTGAGAGGAGGGACCCGATGGATGCAAATACATCACAATTGTTAATAATATGTAATTGCAAATACATGAACCTTTATATGTTATAATTAAGTTATAGGTTTAAATTTTAAAAATTGTATAAATTTATTTGTTTTTATATTAGTTTTTTCCATCTAGACCCTGTTCAAAAAACATGACATCGAAATTCAAGGAGAAGATTGATCCTGAGGGCTATGTATGGAAGAATATCTCTCAGTCAAAGGAATTTTACTTTCACAAGTTTGAGGTACGACATAAATTATTATTTCCTTTTTTAATTAACATTTTTATTCATTAATTTGATAAACATTATTACATCAAAAGTATTTATCGAATATTTTTCTTTTTATTAAAGAAAGACTTTTTTTGGGATTCTCAGTTTGACACGATTATCTATAAAATATGGAAGTCAAGAGCACGTACACGTTATCGTGACTTTGTTGATGCGATACGTAGGGTGGCTGTACGACTGCCTTTTATTTCTGAAGAAATATGGAGTTGTTGGCTACAGTATTAGACATTACCTAAGGCCATGTCCGTTTCACAACGTAATTCGGCTAACAGATATGGAGGTTTCGAGGGAGAGAGTCTTCAATTATATACGAGAGGATCTATTACCCACCAAGAGCATGCACAGAGACTTGTAAGTATCTACAATTTACAGTTATATTCTCATCTCTTATTTTTGCTGTATTTTAACTAAATTTTGCTGTGTTAAAATTTGTATGTTATATTAGTGTCATATATGGCTGTGGTTTTAGTTTTGTTCTTTATTTAACAGGGGGTAAATTTCATAAAAATAGAGGAAACTTTGTCGAAATTTTTATAAAATCTATTTCACTTATAATTAACATTTTATTCTTATGCACGAAAAGTTTATGGGCATGAGGCCTACACTCCGTCAGTTATTTATGCACACTCACACTAAAAAGCATGACGGTGTGACATTCGTCAACAATCATTGTAGAGAACTCAATGTATGTGAAATTTAGGATTTAATATTAATAATGCTTAATAATTATCACTTACTAATTATAAACATTGCTTTCTAATAGGACCAAATACAACAAAGCATTGAATGACGGTCTCAACAATCTGAAGCTGTTGATGATACTGAAACTTATCTTGAAGCAATGGGTGGTAGGGACCATCGCGAAAGGATATTGGGCTTAGATTCATTTGCGAACACTTGTTATTCGCAATTCTCCACGTCCAGTACAGTAGCATCTGCTAGGCGGTCCAGCATCAGTCAGGTGGAAGCACTTAAGAGCACAGTGCAGACATTGTCGACCCAGTTGCAACGGATGTTGGAACAGTTGCAACAGTCGATGGCACAGCAACAACAGTCGATGCAGTTCATCTTTCAGCTCCGTTAAGAGGTGGATGAGTTGAAGCGCAAGGGCCAACCAGAGCATCCGCCATCTCCAGATCAATAGTATACTTCTGGTCATTTTGTTTGTATTATAAATACTTATTATTTACAATGTAATGTTTTATTATCAATTAAGATATTTTTACTTTTAATCATTAATCAAAATTTCTATTTCCGTAAATTAAATGTATACTATAAATTTCTAATTATTGAAATTACACATTAACCATAATTTAAATATAACGACAATATATGTTACATATATTAAAAAAAGTAAGTAATGCATTTACCGATGAAAAAAGACGTCCATCGGCAAAAACATGCCAAATTACCGACGGTCTACGAGCACTTCCATCGCTAAGATACAAAGAATTACCGATAGAAAATTGTTTCCATCGATTAAGCTTTTAGCAAATATACCGACGGTACGTTGGTTACCATCGGTAAATATGCCGACGGAACAACACAACCGTCGGTAAATTGTACCGACGGTTGGGCATAGAGCAAACCGTCGGTATAGTTATCGACGGAAAGATAATATTCGGATGCTAAATGTACCGACAGTATGATGTTTACCGTCGGTACAGTTACTGACGGTAAATGCTTTGACCGTCGATAAGAATTAGCTACGGCCTAATCTACGACGCTTTCATTTGTCGGTAAATTCCGTCAGTAATATATATTACTGACGGATTGTTGAAGTTTTCCGTCGGTAATTTCTGTCGCAAAATGACATTTTTCTTGTAGTGCATTATACGAATAATTTATAGATGTAAAACAAATAAATATATTAAAAATCAAGGTTTAGATTCAACTTATAAATAATACCAAAATAATTTTTTTTGAAAGTTAAATTAAAAAATGTTTTCCACCTAACCATTGTTTTGGCATCAATTTAGGAGTTTTCCTTTGTCAATACTAGAAGGTTAGTTTTCATTTTTTTTTGTTCCTATTAATTTGGGGTTTTCCTTTAGATTGTGATAAATGATAATATTTTTACCAATAAATATTTAACTTGACTCGATAAAATAAAAGATTAAAAAATCCAATGATCATTGATAAAATTTTAATATTATTAAATAACTAACAATCATCTTTATTATCCTTTTATAGAATTTCATATAAATGTAAACAAAATGCATTTATTATGTTTTGGTTTTGATTATATGGTTATTTGTTTATTTTGATTATATGGTATAGTTTTTCTAAAAAAATGAATAAGATATTTGATTATTTATAGCCAAGCTATGGCAAAAGATACAAGAGTACACCAATAGTCAAGTTAAAAAATACTTGCCTATCAAAACACTATTGGAAGTTACAAAAACTAGTAGTAGAGGACTAGCTTTGTGTTATAACAATAGCTTTAAAAATACTGCCTTCAAATGTTCCACCCAATTTTTATACACAGGGTGATTAGAGTATTAGCTTTCCTGGCCAATAAAGTAGCTCATATCCAATTCAAGATCGTGTCTAGTAAGTGGTACTTATCTTCCTCAACTTTTCTGTAAATTCTACAGTTCCTTTTTTTTCCTAATCATATATATAGTAGTTATAAAAGCGAATTTGAGAAGAATGACATTTTCTTTACCTAGTTTTGAGTAATTGATCAATCATTGCAATGTAAGCTCCCAATCATAAATATTGTTCACCAAGATGTATTGGATCCTACTTCATATGGCTTTGGAATAAACACAATTAAAGAACAAATGGTTCCCTTCTTCATCAACGTTGTGGCAAATGACACAATTATCATTCGGATTAAACCATTGACATTTTGAGCAGAGCCTATTTTTAATGGCTAACCAAGTTATGATGGAAGCTTTGGGGTTCACTATCAGCAAGTATGAACATATAAACTTTAGTTGATTTGCTTTTATCAAGATTACTTATACATTAGAGTCCACACATGCTTTGACAATAAAGTCTAATCTTCCGTATTGTAATGCAACATATTAGGTACCCTTAATATAACTTAAGATCCTCCTTACAACATTCTAATGCTCTTAGGAAGCGACCAACTACTCCTACTGTTTATATAATGTTTGGTCTTATACAAAATCATAGTGAATATTAAACTCTCTACTATAGATGAATCCGATACTTAAGACCTCTTCATCTTCTCATCTTCACTGATAGGGCTCTTACTAGAGAATAAATTGAAATTGACAAGAAAAGTGGTAAATATTAGCTTATAATTTTTCATTTTGAAACAGCATACGATCTTCTTTAGGTAGTTCTTCTAAGAAAACTAAATCTTCCCGTTATTTTTGTTTCAATGGATTTTCATTCTTAGAAGATAGGATTAGTAAAAAGATTCTGAGACTATAAATTATTATATGCAGCTGACCTTCTTTTCCCCTCAATTTCTAGTCACGGCAGGCCAAGTCATTGCGAGAACTAAACGTAAACTTGTTTGAATAGTGATTGTGGGAATCTTTGTTTATTGCATGATACTGCAAATTGGAGAGCTACTTCCTACTAATTTACAATATTAGGGCGGTTTTGTTTTTCCTGTGGATCATTGGACCGGTTTTGCTATTAAGACACCAATCTTGTAAAAGTGAAAAGTGCTTTAACGTGATTTACTTATTTTCCAAGTAAGCCTAGCGTGTGGTACAAGTATATTCTATTTACATTACACTTAAAAATGATATGAATATTATATTTTAGAGGTGATGTGATTAGTCTTGCTCTTGATATATTAGAGGTGATGTGATTAGTCTTGCTCTTGTTATATTAGAAATAATGATATGACTGCACAAAAGGTTTTAAATATTTTTCAAAAGATTTAAATAAATAATTTTTATCTAGACTATCAATTTAATTTAAGTGATATCACAGTTGAACAATTTAGCTTTATTAGATACGGAAATATGACGATAAGATGAAAGCCTATGTTGATCAAGATGTTCTACTCGGACATCTCTTATTTGTTGCACAAGCTTTCAGAAGGCTTCTTTCACAGAGATAAAAAAAGTCATGTCCTTAGGTAGAAAGTAATTCAAGGTTGGATCAATTATTTACCTAATCTAGAGTTTTATTTTTATTGTTAGTTGTGGTTGAATCATTTGTGATTGTGGTTGAATGAGTCAAGTAGTGGTCTGGTCTACTAAGTGTTTGTTGTTATGTGTAAATGAAATGTTAGCAAAGTTAGGAGTAGTGGTAAAGTGGTTAACAACTAGGTGAATTGTTTCTATTTAAGCACATGTCCCTGAATTATTCATAGCAACATTTTCAAGTCAATAAAATCAGCTTTCTTTCAAATATTTTACATTGTTCTTTAAGGAGGTTTTACACTACACTATCCTAACTAGTGTGGTATCAGAATATTGAATTAGAGTGTCATTAGTGGTTGTATCGATTTCAAAAAAATGGCTTCTACTAGTGTTCTTTCATATTCATCTTAAATTGTTCCCGTCTTTACTGGTCTTAACTACCAATTTTGGCATATATAGATGAGGAATTTGTTTAAGTCTTATGATTTGTGGGATCTTAAAGAAAATCTATATGATGATCTTGCAAATGCAAAAAGGTTGACTGTAACTCAATGTACTGAATTGAAAGAGAAAAAAAAGAAGGATGTCAAAGCTTTATTCTTGATCTAGTTAGCACTAAATGATGCCATTTTTCCACGGTTAATGGCTGCTAGAACACACTACAACAAACGGGTTATTTGGTGATGAACTTATTGGCGAAGAAACCATTTTTGTCGCCAAAACGGAACATTTCGCGACAAAAAAATAAGTCGTCACTAAAACTTGACATTTATCGACGTAAAAATATAGCGTCGCAGAAAGAAATTATTTAGCAACGAATATAATTATTAGTTGTAAAATGGCAAATATTTGGTGACGTTTGACGCTATTCGTTGCGAAAAACCATCTTTTGGGACGAATTATGTCAATCGTCACTAAATACGTTGAACATTTCTCGACGATATGCATTAGCGTCACTAAAAGTCCTTATTTGGAGACCAAAATTCTTTTTAGTCGTAAAAACGTTAGCATTTTATGACGATTTTTCTAAACGACATGAAATCTCTAGTATTCAGTGACGATAGTTTTGTAATCGTCACAAAATGTCTGACATACAGTGACGAATTACGTAAAACGTCGTTGAATGTTTGCAATTGGTGACGATTTTGTAAATCGTCACTAAATGATTTACATATGCAAAAATTTTAAAGCTAATTTTTTAATAATCTATCATAGTTAATTAAGATATGTTTTATTCAAGATTCATTTGAATGTTTAGAATGTATTATTAGAAAAAAGTGAACATAATTTTAAGTGTTTCAACACTTAAAATTAATTAATTTATCATTAGTATTTACAAAATTTGCAAAATAAGTTATAAAAAACTTAATTAATTTTATGAATATAATAATATGATATAGTAGAAAAATACAGTTATAGAACAATACAGTACAAAGTTATTCATAGAAGTTACCCAAATCATATAGTTATAGAACCAGAACAATAATAGTTCACAATCAATATGTCGCAAGTTGACCTCTAAGTAGTAGATATGTTGTTTAAAAATTATTACAGATACAACAATAAATAAACTTTAAAGATGAGTTCAGTTGATTGACTCGCTAATTGACAATGATATATTTATTTTTTTAGATTCCAAGTAACATGTGAGTCAGTAAAGGTAAATGAGTCCCCGACGTCTGGATTCCCCAGAAGGGCCCTTGCACGTTTGAACGCATCAATTGAAATAGTAAAACTTGTTCCCTCAATTGTAGGGTGTTTCACACCTTCTTGCAATAGCTTTTTCGCTATAGTTAAATTTGTAGAGGATGGCGTGAATAAGTTGCTAAATTTAGTACCTAAAATATAATCAGTGTAGAAGTTAAATATTGTCATATTAGTAAACCATGAAATGCAATAAAATTAGAGTGACATACGTGCATGAGCAGACGAAGTATTCGAATTAATGAAAATTCCAAATCAACCGATTTTTCTTTACGGACTGTTGTCACATTGCTCCCGCCTCCATGGACAAACATGTCATCTTTTAGACTGGAGGACGCTTTAAACAAGCATGCAGTATAAACCATCAAATGTGAACATATATAATTGCTTCATAAAAAGAAATGAGATGTACATAATAAGGAAAGTGACATAGTTCAGATGATACTAAAAAGCTTGAAGCAGAAGATCCGCCATAGAAGGCAAACGACGATTTGTATAGATACTGGAGAATTCTTTTTCAGTTTTGTTTTGCTCAGTAGGAACAATTTTGCCACATTCTACCCAATGGTATGAATTAGGGCCATCCGAAACTAGTCTCCATGTTGACATTCCTTGATGAGATGAAACGTTAAACGGGGATAAGAAGATAGACATTAAAAAATAACAAAGATAGATATTAAATCATCTTCCAAACTCAACCATAAACACAACTCATACATCAAATTCATGTGTTTCATAGGACTAGAGAAGAGGCCAAAGTCACATACGACAAGCAAAGATGCATTTATATTAGTTGTTCAGTACGTAAAATCCAAAAACACATAAGATACGAAAGTTCAGTAACAGTGAGGTAAACAAAATCATTATACACAAACAAATAACATGAAAATAAGAAAACATTACATACAAAAAACAAAGAAATCAACTTTAGCAACAAAAAAACTATGTACAAATCTACAAAAAGAACCTCTAGATCTACCATAGAAGGATAAAAATCACTATTTTTTAATTTAACAAATTTGTATTCGTTGAAAACGTTGTGTTGAGAGCCAAATGCAAACATCACAGAGCATCTACCTAAAAGTAGACTACAACTTGTGACAAACGTAGTTTCACAAACAAAGACTCGATCTCGTCATTTAAAGATGTACAAGAGCTTTATAATTGTACACGAAAAAACAGCAGATAATAAAAAAGAAGAGACAGGAATACCAACCGTGTTTTGATGAAGTGAATGCTTTTGTTATGTGAGAAAGGCGTCGGCGATTGGTGGTATGTAGGAGAGGTTTTTGTTGATTCAGAAGGCTGCCTGAACGAGAATGCTAAGAAGGCTTTTATGTTGTGTTTATTCAAAAACTTGATACAAAACGACGTCATTTGTGTAGTGAAGGTAAACGATGTCATTTATTGTTTGTTGTAGTTATTTAGAAGTAGTCTTAATTTATTTGCTACGATTTGTTGTATTTAGTAGATAATCGTCAGATGGAGCGACTAATAGATTATTCTTCGCTAAAGGTTGGTGGTTCATAAATAATTTTAAATAAATTTATTTTCCTATTTTAAATAAAAAATAATTTGAATTAAAAATTAAGTGATTCATTTCAAAACTATTCGAAAATTAATAGGTTGACTGTTGAAATAAAATAAGATTGTCTTCAAATTATACATTTTCATTAATGTAATTTAAAAAAACTTATTTGAATAAATAAACATTTTGATTTTTGTAATTAATATATAAGACTTTGTAATATAATTATAAAACTATTTGTAACAAAATAGTTTAAAATATTAGTCATTCCGATCCCAAAAATTAACCAAATGAAGAATAATTGTATATATAATTGACAAGAATAAATTTTAAATTTGTTATTGGTACTGGGAAAAACTAATATAAGAAAATATTTGGGTATTTGCAATGTTTATCAAAATTCGTAGCGAAATTGTTAAGATTAGGTGACGATTTAGAAGATTAGTAGGGAAATGTATTATATATTACAATGATTTATAATTTTCATAGCTAAAAATGTCCTTTTCTGACTAATATAGTATTGTCGCAAATTGTGCCCTATCATAATAGTCATAACTATGTCGTTTTTGCCTTATGCCAAACCTTTTTACGACAATTGTTATATATCGTAGCTAAATGTTTAGCTTTAAACGACGATTAATAATTTCGTCGTGGAATGTTGCAATGTTAAAAAAATTTAAGTGGGACGACGGCGCTTGTCTACGACAAATGACATCCTCCCACTAACAACGTTTAAACGTCCCGAAACCCTCCCCCTTCTTTCTCCCTCGTTTTTCCTGTGAATTTTGTCTCCCCTTTGTCGTCTTCTTCCATAAGTTTTGCGTCTGTTCTTATCGATTTGGAGTTCCATCAACACTTGTGTTGTCTTGTTCACGACATTGGGTAAGTTTTGTTTCATTTTTTGTGGGTTTGTTTGTCACTTTTCGAATAAAGGTACCGAACATGTGTTTGTTCGAATTTCTTGGAATTTTTGAGTTATTTGTATCGATTGACAACAGATATTGAGGGGTTTGTGTTGATTAGTTTTAGGGATAGTGAAAAAAAGGAATTAAAATGTTGAATACGTGTATTTGCTTGTGTTTTATGTTATGCTCACAATGTGCTTGATGAAAGTCTTCAGCGAATTTCTGGATATATTGAACCTAACTTATGGTTACTTTCTTTGCATAAATTCAAATTCAATTTTAATATAGAAATTGAACTTCAATTCCAAATTGCCCAAATGCTATAAAATTGTTATAACTCTAAAACTAAAAATGCGAAAAGTAATTTACTTTATTATTACTTTATATTTATATTTTGACAAATTTAATCAGTTCAATCTTTATAATTTAAATGCTTGAAATTAGGTTTGATGATAATTAATGCATAAGACTAGTTTTAGTTTGAAAA
>JANIIA010000190.1:7303030-7314314 GCA_027478495.1 Erythroxylum alaternifolium
GCCACTGGATTGTATTTTTCCGCAAATTGTTGTATTATTTGTAATCGAATGGTACAGTTTGTAATAATTTTGAGAAACAGAAATGATTGTATTTTGTAAATTGAATGGGCCCAAGTGTCTAATAGAAGTTACTGTTGATTTTATTGTGTTTGTATCAAATGATGATAAAACAAAGTGAACGTTTTGGTTACTGATTTTCTGTTCATTATGTTATGGTTTTAAAAAAAATGTAAACCGAGTTTTAATTGTTAAGTGATGTGACACGCCACCCTCGTGGGGCACGAATTCGGATATCACCATCGAAATCAGGTTCGGGTCCAGCGAGAGTGGGGTGTTACACTTGTGATCCATGAAGTGTTATTAGGGAGGAACTGATTCATTAACTCGTTTTTCATTTCAATGGGAGGTCTACCTACACTGATGTCAATAAAGGTTTGAGCTCTCCCCTATAATTTCACATCTCCGTCAAGATACATTGCTGAAATATTAACCTTTTATGCATCCGACACCTTAACAGCTGTAAAATACTGCTCTATATCTTATAAGAAGTTCTTAAGTTCCTTAGCCTTCTAAATGCCCTTGAAAATTTTTGGTTCACGTACCCTTAGCATGGTGCTTTCAATATATCCCGCATCTTGAGTTGCAATTACACATTTGAGGATGATCATCTCAAATGTCGCATCCTCTTGTGCTTTAATCAATTCATCCACTTAATCTTTCAATGCTTGGATTAACCTCTCCAAGTCCTCAAAATATGATACATAAGAATGGACTTCTTCTTAAGCCGCAGGTAAACGACCGATGAGCTCTTTTCACCTGTGTAACACACTCATTAAGATTACTGCCACATGCCATTGAATCACCAACATATCTCTAATACCAATTGTTACAAAAGCTTTGCAAGGAACTCCAAGTTCGCACATAAAATGAGCTAAAGTCTAAGTATGGTAGTTAAATTTTTGCATTTCAACTCAACCTTACCAAATCTTATGTTTAAGGTATTTCCCATAAAGGCTAAAGTAGACCCACAAATTGTACTTAGCTAATACAATAGAATAGATATTAAGAAGAAGAGAAAGATGCACCAAAGCTTTATAACAAAATTATCAAACTTTATATTACTCTCAATTGATACAAAAGATACAAAAGCTTCATCTCTCTTTATTTGAATGAAACCTTTGCTCGAATGAGCTATTTATCTACTTTTTGAGACTTATTGGGCAAAAATACAAGAAAGTGGACATAAAACCACTGAGTCACTAACTTAGTTAGTGGTTGACATCCCCAACCACTTAATCATTATTTTAGTAAGTGGTTTACATATCTTATCACTATCTCATTTCTAAGTAAAAGGAACATATGATAAATGAAGACAAGATACCTCATCCAAGTTCTTTGCCATGTCATCCTACTTTTTTATTATTTATCTCACTAACTTTGCCAAACTACCCATGATCTTTATCCAAAGGTGAATATTAGTCAAATTCTGAGCTAATTTACATATGGTCTGACCAATGTGCACACATGGTCTAATCCATTCGTCCATAGTCCATCATTTGAACATAATTTCGTCCTTAGTCCTATCAAATACATCTTAGCCAAGTCTAACTTGCCCTATCTAAGCCAATCAACACCCCACGGTCTATCAAAGCTAGCTGAAGCTTGAACCATGCTTAATCTTAATTAGTCAAGTTACTTTGGTTCTTTTACATGCCACCGTCATACATTTTGTTAAAAGGGTTGAAATATTTTCGGGCATGGGCTACAAACCTGCAGGCATGAATCATAAAGGATGGGCCACACAAGCCATACAATATCAACACATTTATTTATCTCAACCTTTTATTTCAGTTTCTTTCTCTTTCTGTATAGTGTACTAGACGTTCTTAGCTGTCATATTCTGTTACAAAAGCTTCTAGAATGTAAAGACCCTAGCCAATAGCCTTTCTTAGTTTTTAGTATAAAGCACCCCTCTGTACATACTGAAAGTATGCCAAAATAAAATATTTCTTCATCTACCTTTAGATAGTTTTTCATGGTATCAGAGCCAAAGGTCTGACCCACATTAACCTACCCCAAAAATGTACAGCATGGCTGACGATAGTGAAGCCAGCAACCAGACACAGAATCCTAATCTAGAGACATACTCCATCACAAATACAAAAAACCCAAGAGCTATTCTAGTCACTACACCTTTTAATTGTAACAACTACCTAACTTGGAGCAAGTCAATGATGATAGCCCTGTGTGCTAAAGACAAGCTTACCTTCATTGATGGAACTTGCACACAACCCATGGAAGATAGAGCCCTCCTTGCCAGATGGAAACGAGCAGATTCGATGGTGAAGTTGTGGATCCTCAACTCCATGATCAAGAAGCTAAGTGATGCCTTTCTGTCATTCTCCACAGCTAAAGAACTTTGGGAAGAACTAAGAAAGAGGTTCGATGAGGCCAATGGGCCATTACTGTATCAGATAGAAAGAGAGATGAGTTCTTTTAAACAAGGTAATCTCACCATTTTTGCACATTACACAAAACTAAAAGAACTCTGGGATGATTTAGCTAGCCTAAGTCCTATACATAGATGCACTTGTTAGGCGGCCAAAGTTATTAATGACAAGGAAAACACACATAGACTGGTGCAGTTTTTGATGGGATTAAATAAGGATTATGAACATGTAGTTAACCAAGTCATGCTCATGGAACCACTGCCAATGGTAAATAGAGCTTTTGCTATGATGCAAACCGTGAAAAGGCAAAAGGCAATAAATGCAAACCATGAAAGTAACCTAAATGTAGCTATGATGGCCAGGCAAACAAACTTCAATGCTAAGAAAGGTGGCAAAACTAAAAAAAACATTTACCAAGAAAGAAGACAAGTATTGTGAAAAATGGGAGAAAATAGGACATAGCATCAAGACTTCCTTCAAGATTCACAGTATGCCTGACTGGTACAAAGAACTAACCGACCAAAAGAGCAAAGCAAGCCTTGCTGCAATCACTGACAATCCTACAGACACACCACAAGAACTCAATGAGCAAAATGAAAGGAATGGGCAAATCCCATAAAGCCTAGCCACCTTCATTTAACAGGAAATATCAAAGGCAATAAAAGGAAAGGCCACGGGTGAGGTAAAATTTGGTGGGCTTGTAAATTTTGCAGGTAATAGCATGAGTTACAATAAAGATCATAGTGCAGGAAATGAATGCATGTGGTTGGTTGATTCAGGTCCATCATCACATATGATCACAGATCTTGTTTTTTGCCATGAATATGAAATAAATAACATGTATGAACCAATAACACTTCCTGATGGCACAAAACAACAAGTGTAACACGTATGTCAAGCAAGTAAATTAAAAGAATGGGTGAACTCCATTGATGCACAGTTAGAAGCCCTAGAAGAAAACTAAACTTGGGTTCTAACACAACTACCTAAAGAGAAGCAATCTATAGCATCGAAATGGGTATATAATGTCAAACATAATCCAGATGGTACGGTAGACAAACCAAAATCCAAACTGGTGGCAAAGGGATTCAACCAAAAAGAAGGGGTGGACTACTCAAAGGTATTTTCACCTGTAGCTAAGTTTGTGACTATAAGGACATTCTTAGCTATAGCTACTATTAAGAAGTGGCCCATACTACAATGCGACATAAATGATGCTTATTTATATGGCCACCTAGAAGAAGAACTCTATATGCTACTGCCACAAGTTATAAGAAAGCAAAGGCGGGAGAGGTTTACAGATTAATAACGTCCATTTATGGACTTAAACAAGCACGAAGGCAGTGGCACAAGGAGTTGACCACAAAACTAAAGCAATTAAGGTTTGAAAAATCAAAATCAGACTACTGCCTATACTCCAAAGGCCAAGATTCAAACTTTATTGCTATCATCATCTACGTGAACGATATTCTTATCACTGGAGCACAAAAAGAACATCTAACTACTGTTAAGCAAGATCTCAATAAGGCATTCACAATCAAAGACCTAGGGTATGCTAAATTTTTCCTAGGCATTGAGATAGCAAGGTCAGAGGAAGGTATGATCCTTAGTCAAGGCAAGTATTTGAGGGATATCTTACAAGAAACTAATCTACTTAATTGCAAGCCATGCCTAACACCCATAATCCCAGGCAGAAAACTTACCATCAATGAAGGTGAACCACTTAGAGACCCGAAATACTACAGGAGGATCGTAGGAAGACTGCAATATCTGAGCTTCACCAGACCAGACCTCACCTACATCACACAACAAATGAGTCAGTTTATGAAAACACCAAGACAATCACACTAGGAAGCTATAAAACATGTCCTCAAATGCCTCAAAGGAACACAAAACCTTCTACGCATCAGATTCGAAACTACAACTTACCACATACTCAGATTCGGATTGGGCGAGCTGCATGTTCAGTCGACGATCCCTAAATGGATTTTGTGTATTCCTCAGCAAATCACCTATTTTATGGAAGATAAAAAAACAAATCACAGTTAGTAGGTCATTGGCGGAGGCAAAATATCGAAGCCTAGCTTCAACAATATGCGAGTTGAAATGGGTCATCTAACTTTTAAGATGCTTTCAAATAATGAATCGCGAAGCCATACCTTTATTTTGCGATAGTCAAGCGGCGATTCACATCTCCAGGAACCCCGTCTTCCACAAAAGAACAAAACATCTAGAGATCGATCTTCACTTGGAACGCGATGCGGCAACCCTAGGGTTCGTAAATCTTCAACACATCCGAAGTCAAAAATAACTGGCTGACTTTTTTACCAAACCACTCACCGCACACGTATTCACTGACTTACTCCTCAAGTTCGGATCTGTCGTTTTCTCTGAAGCTCGGACTTGAAGGGGGTGTTAAAAGGGTTGAAATATTTTCTAGCATGGACTACAAACCTACAGGCATAAATTATAAAGGATGGGCCACACAAGCCACACAAGACCAACACATTTATTTATCTCAACCTTTTATTTCAGTTTCTTTCTCTTTCTGTACAGTGTACTAGACGTTCTTAGCTATCATTTTCTGTTACAACTTACAAAAGCTTCTAGAATGTAGAGACCCTAGCCAATAGCCTTTCTCAATTTTTAGTATAAAGCATCCCTTTGTGCACACTGAAATTATGATGAAATAAAATATTTCTTCATCTACTTTTACATTGTTTTTCACGTTTGATCCGGCTAACCTACTACTGAAGGCCCATTTCCAATTACCTTTTGATCTCACATCCAAATACTACATCTCACTGAAGATTTTCGCCGACGTACTCTAATGCACTTCAGCTCATCGACAATGCTTATTTTTCTTACCTACTCGTAAGTCTTTGCCTTATTTCGTCATCGCGAGTGTCAAATATTGGTCAAGGTTTGACAATACCTACATAATTATGCTATTAAGATAACTCAAACATTAATCTGAAATGCAAGCTACCAATTCATAAGCACATAGGCCACGGTTGGCATCAATCAAAGTAATTAGTGCTAGCTAAAATTTTCTTTCGAAATGGTACTTTTTCCTTTTGTACGTCTGTACCTATTGGTACAATACCAAAATTAACTCTTTGGATGGAAGCGATACATATATAAGGGAAAAATTAAAAGATACGAAGTCGATACATAGTTTAAGTAATTAAAAAAAATTAATCTTTAAATTTTTAAGAAATTGGTTTTTTAAAAATAATTGTAGTTTCAAATTTTTAAAGAAATTTCTTCCCTTATATTTCTTAGATTTCAATAAATTAAAACATTAAAAAATGTGATTTAAAAATTATATGTGGACTAATTAGATAATTGCTAACATAATGATCAAATTTAATTCTTAAATTTGATTTGAATTAATTAAATTGAACTTAAATTAATAATTTATTATAATTATTTTAAATTATTTTGACTTGAGTCGGATTTAAACATTAAATTTAATTGTTAGGTCTATAAGTGTTTGGTTGATCTATATGTGATATTCATGTCACATACATTAATTGCTTTTTAATAAAATTTTAACAAAAAGAGATTTTTTAGAAAATTAAAAGGGATTAAAAAAATTCTATTTTTAAAGATTATAATGATCGTTAAAATTACCTACATTATAGGAAAGGTCTATATCTTTTATTTTTAAAAAGTTATATTTAAAAGTTAAAAGATATTTATGAAAGTTTAAATTTTTTCTCCTATATAAGTGTTGACAATTTCACAAGGTTAATTATATGGTTCAATCTTTTTAATCTAAGTATTGAACGTATCTACATAAATAAATTAAAGATAAAATTTGGCACAAATCGGATTGTGTTTATGGATTTGTAAGAGTCTAAGAGATAGTAATGCCTATTACTACTAAAATAAAAAAAGTAATAAAAGTTTATGGTTGAGAATCTAAGCTTCTTGCAATTCTACTTATCAAGAACTTTCTTTTGGTATAAAAATAATTGAATTTTGAAATTGAAAAGTTTTCTTATCATTGGAGGAATATTTTGATGATCAAATGAATATTCCTATCATCGGATATATTGTTCCAAAAATCTTCTAATGAATTTTTTAGAGAAAGTTTAAAAATTTTTATAAATTGTGGTGACCATTTTCTCCCTTAAGAACCATAGAGAAATTCTTAACAATTCGTGAATTAAAAATCATGAAAATTTTAGACTAGAATAGGATGAAGGACCAAATTGCATAACTGGACCATTCTAACAAATCTAATGAGTCTTATGTTGATAATTCAGCCTAATAACTTGTAAATGACAATGATTAAGATATTTATTTTCCTATTTTATAGATAAATTATGAGTATGACTCATTCTGCAAGATTCGAATAAACAAGTACATCAATAAAGTAAGTTTATATCTAGCTACTGATATTGAATCTATATTAGCTATTGAATATGGTTCTATACTAGTATGAAAGATGATGTATTAAGTTAAGATAGATGATTTATTCTTGTGCGTGTGGATATACCTTCAAGCATATACGTGTACATACGTAGTCTGTGTAATCGTTATTGTGATGTCTATGCGAATGTTACTATTATATCTAAGTATATGTATATGGGTTTGGGTACTTATGGCATATTACAAACATTTATGATAGTCCTCACATGACTGAGTGCTTGTTTTCTAAAATTGCATGATTGATATTTGGATTGTGTGTTTTGTAATATCCTATGTGCTATATATATATATAAGAGACAACTTCTTCTTGTCTCCATTTTCTTATAATTTCATTTTAACCCTCCCAAAAGTTATTATTAATGAATTCCCTCTCTCTAACTATTCTTTACCACCGGTGACTCAAACCGGTTAGTGTTATATACCAATCTCTTCCTCTCGTTGATCCCGTCACAACCATACCCATTTCAGTCACCATCGTTGCCAAAATTGCCACAAAAATAGAGTAGAAAAACTAACAAAAAATGCCAATCGTCGATCCGTTACTTCCGGAGGTTATTGCCGGTCACCACCACCACCATTCGATTCGTCTCGATATCATAGACAAAAGGCCCATGGTCTTGCCGCCAGCCGCCTCTTGGATTGCAGCTGATTGACGAAAAAAGAGGTTAGGGTTTCAGCTTGTTTTTCTTCAATTCGTTTAAATTTGTTGAAAATTTGAGTATTTTGCTTTGGAGAAAGTTGTTCTACTTATCAATAGCTTTCATTTGGTATAAAAATCATTGAATTCTAAGATTGAAGATTTTTCGATGATCGGAGTGAATATTTTGGTAACCAGAGGAATATTCCAGTCACTAGAGGTACTATTTCGGCGATCATTTTGGTTACTATTGTGAAAATTTTCTCAAAATTTTAAAAATTATACTGATCATTGTTCTCTAAAGAACCATAGTAATATTTTCAACGGTTTGTGAATTAAAAATCACAGAACCTTTAGGCGATAATAGGAGAAATTTTTGAATATCATAAATGGACTGCTTAGGCAATTCAGATGATACCTAAATTATTATTTGAGTCCTATAACTCCTAATTAACACTGATTGCAATATTTTTTTATTTACTAAGTATAGCAGGAGCAAGACCCCATCGGAAGGTTCGGACAAACGAGTTCAATTACCAGATAAGTTCATACCGACTTACTGTTACCATAGTTGTACCAGCAAATGAATATTATTCAATGCTGGTATAGATGACAACATGTAGCAATACATAACTACATTCATATATATATATATCGAACATGTATATACAGTAATGCGTACTTACTTTAGTATAAGCCTTTATATTGAATTAACTGAGTGGATGCGTTGAGTTGGGTATTGCACACGTGCATTGGTCATTGCATAACTGAATGTTTACTTAATAAATTGCATGCTTAATAATTAATATGTATTGTTATGTTCGATTGTGGGGAAGAAAAGATTTGTAGGACTTGCCACCTGATGGGTATCCATCAGGACCATGTGCACTCTGGTTATGGTTATGAGAGTTGTTTTATTTACGATATTGAGATATGTTATAGACCGATCCTGGTGGATGCTTGGCTCCCGATCAGACCCTTATTTGTGATGCCTATGACTTTGGACATTTGAGCGGAGGCTGGTCTGTTGGTGATGCTTGGCTCCCTGCAGCCCCTTTGAATTAAGAGAGCCTTACTGCTATATAAGTATAAGTGCATGGTTGGGCCGTTGGTGATGCATAGCTCCACGCAGCCATTTGAGGTTTAGAGTTGTGAGGGCTTACCCTTAAAGATTAAGGTCCTATAGATATTCTCCCCCACAATATATTTGTGTTGTTGACGTGATTAGATGTATTTTGATATTCATGCATGACTGTGGGCGTAACATCGGGTATCGAAGGACGATGTGAGCTTACTCAGCGAGGTCTGACTCCCCTCAACTTTATTTTTTTCAGATCAGCTACCATCAACTTTGCAGCAGTGACTCTCGTGATGTGTCTGCTATGGTTTACCTACGTTTGTGTATGTTCTTTCTTTATTTTCATTTATCTTATATTGTAGGGTCCATAGTAACATGATTTCATAAGTTGTAAAGCTTCTTTCTGACGCGTGCTATTGTTATTGTATTGTATGAACTTACTGCGTTCTTGGTATTTAAATTTATTTTATCGCTAGTGATAAGCTTACGTGTGATATGGGTTTCGAACCTTGGTCTTACGTGCCGGTCACGCAACCATTTCGGGTCGTGATAGCTTTAATGTATTTGATTGTGATTGTGAAGGAGAAAAAATCTGTAGGATGTGCCACCTGATGGATATGTATCCTGTCTAGATGTGCAGTGATTTGATTATGAGAGAGAATTGATTTATAATATTGAGATATAATACGAACTGATCTTAATTGCTGCTCGGCTCTTGTTAAGGTCTTTGTTTGATACGTATATTATTGATGTGAATTAGTATGTTGAAAGTTTTTCTTCTAATTCACGTTAACATTATTGTACTTAATTGTGTTTCTACTTACGTGCGTTCATGTTGTTATTTATTTTTTTTAGATTTTTATTTATTTCTATCAATAAAAGTCAGCATTACATGTGATACGAGGGCTTCAGCTTTAGAGTTTTATGTGTTGTACACGTGCCTGTTTAGGTAATACTCTTTAGATGAATAAATTTTTTTTAGTCTCATAATTTAACTATTTTTATTCCAAATGAAAGCTCCTAATGAGTAGAACAATTTTTATAACTGCAAGAAATTCAAATTCTCGACCAACCTAACAAATTGAAGAAAAATAATTACGAGCCTTAAACTCTATTTTCGACAATCGGTGATTAGCAGCAAGACCATAGAGCTTTTGCGCCTAACATCAAAAGAAGTCCAATGATGGTAGTAGTGGTGGTTGGCAACACTCACCGGAGGCATCGAATCTTATTTGAGTTCTTTTCTAATTTTTTCTCAATTTTTATGATAATTATAGCGTTGTTAATTATGAGATAAAATAGCTTATGACTCTGATGAGTTTGAATCAGTAGTCTCAACAAATGTTTTCATCATGCATACCCATCACTACTTGGGGTTGATTCCTCTTATTGATCTCTGATACTAAGTGAGGCAAATCGCAGCGAGATATGTTGCAGGCCATCAACTGCAGAACGGATTCTCTGGAATGTCACTGGAATCTATGCGCCATCTCATTGGAAGAACAAGATCTCTGAAGTTCAAAACTGTGATTTCAGTCTGAAGTTCAAGACTGAAAGAATGAAACAAAGGTATATATATGTGTGTGTGTGGCGAATGAAATGCGTACCCCTCGCCTAACTTATGCTTGCAGCGATTCATATTTTCCGCCCTATACTTCTGAAATATGGAATCGAGATGCTTAGATAACATTGGTATCCCCCGACGTGGTAGAATCTCCCAAACCTTGAGGACCTGAATATAGTTCTTGTTCTCTTTGATAGTGTCCACACTCCAAATCAGATAAAGCAAGTCATTGACTCTGTAGTATTCCAATAATTCAGAACAAGTTGCCTCAAGCACAGTGATCCTATTGCTGCAAGGTTGGCGCCACCCAGTTGAAAGCTTCTCCAGCAAAGAAATTACTTCTCTTTGGATGTCAGCACATGCAATTCCAGTAAGAGATTTCCGAAAATCGTCGCTAAAGCAAACCTGATAACGGAAGGTAAGATGATAACTACGGAAACTTGACCAAGTACAGGTGGCACTCAACTTTTAGCACTAGTGCACATGTGTCCTAGTTGTCTATCCGGAGGAGCTTAACATACAAAGTTCATGAATATAGAAAAATGACAGCAGGATGTAATAAATGGAACATAATAAGTAATATCTGCATACCTTCCATATTGATTTCCCGACCTGTAGAGATTTCAGATTCAACAAATCATCAAGTTCTACAGCCGTTGCATCTATAATAGCCTTAGCTAAACTTTTGTCCTCATCTGCATTGTAAAAACAAGCTCGATTCTGGGCATCAATTACTAATTTCTCCCAAATAGACTCACTTTTGATAAGCGTTGCTCCATTCCCCAATATCCAAAGACAATACCTGCAGAACATCAATAGTCAAAACAGATATACATACAAAGGACTTTATGTCACACCGCAATCAGTCAGCCAAGTCGCGGTACTTTGAAGGAATACCTTGCACGGGTCAATGAGACATTTACCCTCCGAGGATTAGCAAGAAATCCAACTGATCCTCTCCCGTTACATCTGACAGTGGACATAATGATCACATCTTCCTCACCGCCTTGAAAACCATCAACTGATCGAACATTTACGGAGAAGTTCCCTTTTGCAATATTTAGCTTATCAATTTTCTCTTCGATTGCGTGAACTTGAGCCTTGTATGGTGATAT
>JANIIA010000190.1:7386957-7410148 GCA_027478495.1 Erythroxylum alaternifolium
CATTATTTGCAGCTTTCATCATCCATCTTTCATATCCATCAGCGGTCTTTCTCCTGTTCTTCATCTTCTCTTCTGCTTCCTCCAAAGTAAGTTGCTTATATTGTGCAACCTTGTTAAAATTGTACCTTTTAAACAAGTCAACCAGCAGTTAAAATGCATCACCAATTAGCCGCATAAAATTTTAACCAGACAGTTCTTGAATTATACTTTCAAGTTTTTTAGGTCAACAAATTCTCAAAATTATTTATAATAAAAATGGATAACTGTGGTAAAATAAGACACGAATAGGACTGAAAGTAAATCTGAGCAACCTAAAACTTGGAGAGTTCAATCCTATATATTCCTGAATGCACTCAACCCATAAAAGGAGCAACAGGCCACAAGTGTACAAATTGTTTAGAATTCATACCAAGAGCCAGCAGGAATAGCAATGAACTCTTTCCCTTGCATCATCAGCAGGTAGTAGGTTGCTGATTGTGAACCTTCAAGATGTCCCTGATACTGAAACTGGCCAGTTTCATCTTCCAACATCCAAGGCTTATTCTTGTACTTCTCCTATGTAAATAAAGTAATGGAAATGAAATTTAAGGTCTACAAGAGGAATAACAAAGGCAAATAATTCAACCTACAAAGAAGGCAAATAAATTATGACCAACCTTCACCACTATCCTATCTCAAAAGACTAAGAATAACTAATCTTCCAAGAAGGAAAAACAGCTAGACAGGAAGAGATGTCGAATCTAAGCAAAGCAAATGGGGAAAGAAGATTATATACCCTCAAGGTATCACTAAGTTGGCGTCCTTGAAGTCCATCTTTATGGAGAGTCCATTTATTCTCCGCATTTTTCTTCCTTGAAAAAGTCGGCAGCCCATTCATAAATCTACCAATAAAGTAGTTCTTCTCAGTGCTAGGACTCGCACGAACATTATATTCCTGAAAATGCCGACAACAACAATATGCTCAGAATTCAGCTTTTCCATCAATTCAAAAAAGGAAGCTAATTTTCTCCGCAAAATCAAAACTTTTACCAACATTTCTACTATTAGCTAGCTTTTTTGGCTTGATCATAACACAACAAACATCATATATGTAAATAACCGTTCACTGTCTCATTCAACAATCTGCAGTTAGAACAATTAAAAGGGAAAAAAAGATGACAAAAGAAAACCAATTCAAGAGTACGAAACTCGGATCAAGCGAGAGACAGTGGCACCACAATCATAGCATTTGCCACGATTCTCGGCCATCGTTTTGCCACAGGACAAGCAAAGAGTCATGTGCTTGCAATTGCTTCCGTACAAATCCGTAGTCGACCCACAGCCACTACACGAGGGCTTCAATAGCAAATCCAACGACATTTTCTCTCCCTCCTTCAGAAACAGCAATACCCAATAGTAAAAAGGTAAAATCCCACAAAGAGCATGTCAGTGTTCAATGAAAATGCGAAATGCGCATAAGCGCAGTGACAAGTACACCCCTTTGGGTCTTTCTGAGTGAGAAGACGATGAAAGATATTAAAGATGAGTGGGTACTATATCTCCTTGGGTACAATCGGCTCTATGAGATTACTACACACTGTCGGTTGCTGACAATCCAACACAACACGACGAATTATAAAACATGTTTTTAAGACAATTAAAATGTTTCCAAACGACAACCTACTTAGTTAGTTAGCAAGTGAAACGGCAATGTTTGGGTTTGTCCTGTCACCTGTGTCCTAAATCGCAGGAAGTTAAAAGAAATAAAAAGAAATAAGTCAGCGACTGGCATTGCTTTTCGCTCCGACAGCAGCAGGCGACCAACTTCAATGGACTCTCAATGGAGGGAGAACAGACTCTACCCTCTATTGGGTACCGTTTTGTTGCTATCTCTGCTTTATCTCAATTTCGACGACAAACTCAGTTTCCCGACCATCCTTCGACTGCCCAGAATGGGGTTTGTTTCCACCAACTCCACACATTTCGTCGTCTTCAATGGTGGGGAGCAATCAACGGTCTATGTTAATGGATGGAACTCATACTGGTTGTTGCAGGAGAGTGTGTGGAGTGAATCTAGATCCAAGGTGTCTAAGATGTTTAAGAGAGGTGCTCAAATGGGGCTGAGCGTTTGCAGGACTTGGGCTTTCAGTGATGGTCATGGTCCTAACGCCTTGCAGGTCTCTCCTGGTGTCTTCAACGAGAGAGCCTTTCGGGTTTGTTCTGTTTAATCTCTTATATAATTTTTGCTATTTGCTTTTGTTGAAGAATTGAGGATATTGGAATAGTATTGTAGGAAGTTTGTCCTTTGAATTGCATACCCAGTTACCCACCTGATTACTGGTTCAAAGAAGGGTTTTGTCCATTTTGTTATGTTCTATCTCTTTAGAAAGTTGTGATTTTTTCTTTTGTAGAGATTGAAAGAAAAAAATAAGTTTTCTATATTTGATGTGTATAATTAAATATATGAGGGGATATTTATATCCAATTTTCCTAACTAAATATCCATAATTTTATACTATACAATCATATTATATCAAAAATAAAATCAATAATAATGATAAGAACATTATCACATCATATCAAAGTACATCTTATAATGATAAGATCAAGGATAAGATGTTTCTTATCTTATTGTTATTATTGTTATTATTGTTAACATCTCCCCTTAAACTCAAGTTGTCATTGTAAATGAGAGGTTGGGTTTAGAAATTAGATCTGTAAAGTGTCGAGTTGGATGAGACTTTGTGAAGATTTCAGCAATATGAGACTATGAGAAAATGGGAACAATTTGTATAGTCCTTTAGAGAACATGATATTGAACAAGATTACAATCGATCTCAATATGTTTGGTCCATTCATGAAAAGCATCATTATTAGCAATTTGCATAGTACTATTGTTATCACAATAGAGAGGAACTGCAGACGAGAAAGATACACCCATATCTTGAAGCAACCATCATAGCCAAAGGAGTTCAGAGGTAGTATCAGTAAGAGCTTTATATTTGACTTCTATGATGAATCAAGAGACAATTATTTGCTTCTTGTTATGCCAAGAAATGAGAGATGTTCCTAGACAGAAACAATAACTAGTGGTGGATTGATGGTTCTTTAGATCCCCAACCCAATCAGCATCAGAATAAGCTTGTAGCTCTAATAGGGAAGAGCAGCGAAAAAAAAGAGCATGAAACAAAGTGCCTCTGAGTTACCTCAATATACGAAGAACAACAAAGAAGTGAGTTGTACTAGGTGCGGACATGAATTGACTCACGATGTGAACAGTATGAGTAATATCTGAACAAGAGATAGTAAGGTAGATAAGACTGTCAACTAATTGGCAATAAAGCGTATCATCATTAAGTAGACTCTCAACAGTAGCGGAAATGTGACATTGGTGTCTAGTGAAGTATTATTGATGTCAGTAGAAAAGATGAGATCAATAGCATACTTTGCTTGTGAAAAATAGTATACAGATTCATCCGAGGACACTTGCCCAAAAAATAACTTAGATTACCCAAGTCTTTCATTGCAAACGCCTGATCAAGAAAGGACTTACCTTGTTTGTCATCACCAATTATTATCATGTTATCTAAATAGAGAAGGAAAAGAGTGTACCTTTGATTTGTTTTGCGGAGAACCGAGACATGATTATAAGAGCTAAACTTCAAATTAAGCTATCCAATGGTGGAACTAAATTTAAACTTCAAATTAAGCTATCCAATGGTGGAACTAAATTTTGCAACTAGGCTCGAGGAGCTTGTTTCAATCCATAAAAGACTTTGCGGAGATGACAAACATTATTAGAAGGATGATTATACCCTGTAGGAGGTTGCATGTACACTTCTTCTGTGAGATTTCCATTAAGAATTCATTTGAAATAACTGTCATCTTTTGCTACCAGCAACAGTAATGAAACTGCATATTGAAGTAAGTCTGGATACAGGAGCGAAAATCTCCTTATAATCAATTTCATATTTCTAAGTGAATCTTTTAACAACAAGGCGAGCTTTGTAACTTTCTACTGATCCATCTACTCGAGTCTTAATTTTATAGACTCATTTACAGTCAATAACATACTTGTCTAGGGTGTAAGTCAACCAAGTCACAAATATCAGTGTTAGAGAGAGCTTGTAGTTCTTCCTCCATTAGTTGCCGGCATAAAGTGTCAGAGCTGGCCTTGCGATAGGTCCGAGGTTCATATAGAGAAATAATAGTGGAATAAACATGGAAGTCTTTCAGACGAACAGATGGTTGACTTACTCGAGTGAAATAACGAGGAAGTTGTTGAGACTTAGTGGATTATGATGAATGGCTAGATGAGGAAGAGTTGTGCGGTGAAGGTGAAGGTTCTCTATCCAGGGAAGATATAATAGAATTGGATGGCTGTTCTATTGGACTGTTAGAGTTGTAAGATGGACTTGTAGAAGAAATATAGTAGGATCAAAACAAATTTGTTGTGGGGTTCGCTGACTCGGAATTTTGAGTATGAAAAACATTTTATGTTCCCATTTCTTCAGAGCCTCAAATTGTTGACATCTTCACAAAGTCTCATCAGCCTTGGCGCTTTGTAGATCTAGTTTCATACTCAACCTCTCATCTACTATGTCACCTTGAATTTGAAGGGGGTGATAATAATAATAACAATAAGATAAGATGTATCTTATCATTATAAATTGTATTTTGATATGATATGATTGTATAATATAAAATTAGGGATATTTAGTTAGACAAATTGTATGTAAATATTCCCTTGTACATTGAATTGTACACACGAAATATAGAAAATTTCTTTTTTCTTTGTCTTTTCTCTATGCATGGGTAGGTTTCCAGAGATGATTTTTGAACCTTTGTAGTCTACTCAAGAAGATGAACAATTTATCATATGGAAAATTGTTTTTGGAGTAAATTTAAAAGCCCATAATACATAAACAGAGCTCCAGAATTTTGACTCCTTTTGTTACAAAGAAGACTCTGATATCATGTAGAGAGTGAAAGAAGAATAGAAGTTTTTCTATATTTTGTGGGCATAATCTACCGTGCAAGGGAGTATTTATATATAATTTATCTAACTAAATATCTCTAATTTTATGTTATACAATCATATCATATTAAAGATAAAATTAAGGATAATGATAAGATCATTATCATATCTTATCAAAATATATCATATAATGATAAGATCAAGGATACATCTTATATTATTGTTACTGTTATTAAAGAACTGTGGATTATAAGGAATGGAACTAGGGAAACTTATACTATGAGTTGCATGTTAGTAAGTCATAATAGCCATACCCAGTTGATTACTAGTTAAAAGAAAGGTTCTTTTCCAATGCATTTAAGAGATTGCTATCTTTTGCGTCATGAACTAGCTTTTTAGTTAGAAAATGACCTTAATCGTATGATCAGGTCGGTTTTTGTTCGGGATTGTAAAATTGAAGAATATCCTTGGAGTGTCAACTAGGATGTAGAGCATATATTGTGCCATACTTGCAGTTTCTTTTCGACCGGGGCAGGAATGTCATTAGAATCTGTGATTTTGAATGTGAGCTAGGGAACTTGCTGTTTTCTCTGTGTATTGTGTATTAATGTAATTCCTAATATCATGCTGCTTTTCTGTTTTATACTTATTGCAAGATTGATGGAAGTATTTATGAGTTCTCTCAGAGCTTATCTATGTATATTGCTGCAGGCACTGGACTTTGTGATAGTTGAAGCAAGGAGGCATCGGATAAGGTTAATTCTTAGTTTAGTTAATAATCTAAATGCGTTTGGTGGAAAGGCTCAGTATGTAAGGTGGGCGGAACAAACTGGAATTGATGTCTCCTTAAAAGATGATTCCTTCTTTTCAAACCCTGCCATTAAAGACTCCTACAAAGCATATGTCAAGGTGGGACACAATATTTACTTATGAAAATGTGAACCCTCGGAATCATTTTTGCACTCTCATTTTATGTTCGATTGAACAAGTAATACCTGCCATACGATCGGTGTTAAATGTTATTCCTTTGGAAAAGAGATCTGTATCTGTCACTTCCTCTGAAAACCTGGGTTCATCTTCAAATCTCTACTGAATTGCAGTCATACTTATAATACAATTTGATGCCTATTTGTGTTTGCTTATCACATCCTGTTATGCACTTGCCAGGCCATTGTGACAAGGAAGAATTCTATAAGTGGTGTAAGGTATTGTGACGAACCAGCAATTTTTGCTTGGGAGCTTATGAATGAGCCGCGGTGTGCATCCAATTCATCTGCTCCTTTGCTTCAGGTGAATTGGAAATAATTGTGAACTTTCATTTTCAAAATTGGTGAAGAAGATTATTTTCAACTTCATCTGAGATTTGATTGAACTTGTTTTGTCACTGTTCACCAAAGGCATGGATCAGCGAAATGGCGACATTCATCAAAGGCTTGGATAAGAAACATCTAGTGACTGTTGGACTTGAGGGCTTTTACAGCCTAAATACAACAGAAGACTTGGATGTGAATCCTGGCAAATGGGCAGCCTCACTTGGATCTGACTTCGTGCAAAATTCAGCAATCAAAGACATTGATTTTGCTTCAGTCCATGCATACCCAGATAGCTGGTTAGTAATGGTCTTATATACTCTTGATAGTTGTGTGGATGATGATCAAATTACAAGGATCAGACCCAGCAAGTTTTTCCACCATGCATTGTTGCGATAGGTTATTATATTTTATGCCAATCTATTGTTTGGGTGGAGTTGCCTAATTTTTCTCAATGTTGATGCCTACATTAGCTTGATGTTAAGTTGATTGCAAAATCTGGTTCATCTACAAATTGCAGGATTCCAAATACAAACTTGGAAGGCAAAGCAAAGTTTCTTTCGCAGTGGATGGATTCTCATGTAAGGGATGGAGATACTGTGTTGAGAAAACCAGTTCTTTTTACAGAAGTGGGCTCTGCTCGGCATGCAACTATGGAAGGAGTATACGACATTGATATATTGTTAAAAGCAGTGTATGATAGAATTTACGAGTCGGCAAAGAAGGGACAGGCCGGAGCAGGAGCCTTAATATGGCAATTATTAGTAGAAGGAGTTGAGGAATATAGTGATCAGTATTCTTTTGTGCCATGGAATCATCCTTCTACCTATAAACTGATAAAAGAACAATCATCAAGGCTACGAAATTTAACTTTAGAGCACAAAATGGGATGACAAGGTTCTTCAGATTATTAATTCTTTTATTACATGTAAGTATCAAAGCTTGAAGAATGTACTTGCATACAGTTCTAAAGAAATGGATCATGCCCTCGAAGTGAAATTTCGGAAATAACATCAGTTTGCCTTGCTCAAAGCTCAGATAATATTTTCTGTTATATGTAAATGCGCAGAAAAAAGAAGCACAGACCTTTTAGCAGGTGTGATAATACACAGAGAAAGCCACATATATAATAGCGTAGAAGAAGCATAAATTTGGATATTATACTATATGAGAACTTATCTAGGCCACACAGCTGCATTTGCACCGAAACATGCACTTTTTGCACTGAGCAAGAGTTGGATTCCCACCGTTACATTCACACTTCTTGCTGCATTTGGACCTTGAACTCCCACCCCACAAGCACCGGGCCATGCACCGTAGAATCGGCACGCATTTTGGGCAACCGTACTTCATCTGCTCTGTAATACAAGTTTTACATTCACTACCGTCCGGCGGGCAAGACAACACGGGCGACACCACCAGCAACCATAGCATCAGTAACATCATTACTGCAAGCCTCTTGTTCTCTTCCATATTCCTTCAGGACAAACTGGTCTTTAACCAAACTCAGGGTTTACTTCTATTGTAAGTACTTCATATGTATACTCTCTTTGTGAGAGAGGAGTGATTCTGTGCTTGTATTATGATCTGGGTCTGATTCCTATAATCATTTGATGAAGATCCAACAAAAATTTCCTATGGTACACACGTGAGGTTGCTATCATGTATATAGCCGGCAGTACCTTCAGTAATAAATGCGGTATCATTGACTACACCATTGGGATTCAAAACTGCAAGTCCTCGGGCTGCTCAATGATTTCTATCTCATCTTCTTGTTCTTATCTCTCGCTTTGTCCCTGTAAGGTGCTTCCTTGTTTGATGATCATAGTCCCCCGCATTGAAAATGTTTGAAGATGAAGCAGAAGATATTTGTCAAAGGGCATTATACAGCTGCTTTATTGATCATTGTTCGCACTGTCTATACTTTGTCTTTAGAGCATTTTGGTTCACACTTTAACTTGGTAAGAAAGGCATAGATTCAACATAGTCGGTATAAAACCACTCAATCCCCTTCAACCACCAAGTTAATGACCGTGTGGAAATGTGGTGTGGAAAAGGATTTCACCAATTTAACTCTTTAACTCCACTTTCCACTTAAACTTGTTTTAAGATTTTGGAAACAATGTCTGGCCATATACAGTAAACATGTTTTCCATATTCCTAAACGGAAACTATTCTTTTACCGTTAACTAGTTAATCGTCTAAGCATTCAATCAGAGATAGTTGACGCCAGCCACCTCTCTGCAAGAAACATATAGAAAGTAGAAAATATTGTAAGTTTTCTCTTCTCATAACTGATATGGTCCATTTAAAATACCTTTACCCTACCCACTAACCTTTGTTGCCAACCTACCTATCTCATTGTCTTTGTGATGGCCGAAGGTTTTGAGTGGTTGTAGTGGATTTATATCCATGAGGTTTGGTCCCCTATTTTCACCAAGCATCTAGAGCATACTATCAGTTGAGCTTAGGCAGAAGATAGAAGTTCCAAAACTTCTCAAAATTCTTGCAGATCTTCGGTGAAAGGCTGGAGGTATCTCATATGTTTTATACGCTTTCGTGTAATATATATGCATGTGTTTTACGTGATTTTAAGCATGTATTCATGCATGAAGTTGTTGTTCTAGTATGGCATAAATTTACAAATATTGCATTCTTTGGAAATGGGAATGGGGGACATACCATGCCAGTTACACTATAACCTATCATCATGATACATCAAAAATTAGTCAAGAAGTTGCAGTTGCAAACTCGGCTTCTGAGTTCTGATCAGAGTTCACAGGGAAAATAAACAAGAATTAAATTCACAAATGTTTGGACATCGAAAACAAAACTGGCAAAGATCTCTCAAACATGTGTGACCTACACAAGTAATCTCCCGCTTGCACAAAACTCACAAACATCCCTCAAAGATAAAAAGCATTTCACATTGCAATTCACAAGGACCCCTCAAATAAAGAGCAATTCACATTGCAAACTCACCAGGCTCGAAGAGCGGAGGACAACAAACTTCTAAATAGACCATAGCAGCGCAGAAACCATGAACTGCAAAAACAGATGCAATGCAAACCAAAACAAAATGTAAATTTTACTAACGTACGCAATGACTTAATCATTGCGGAAAGTTTTAATTAAAATTTGTCCTTAAGCAAAGTTTCTTAATCTAATCTTCATTTTACATATGTGTCTTCAACATTACTCAATAATTATATACTAGTATTAATGTGTCATAATTTTGTGTAATTTTAACATAAAATCCTTTATAGTCTTATCTTATTGTGCTCAAATTCATTTTTTTAAGAAAATGATTAAACCTTAATTCAAATTTAAAAGTTTGAAATAAATGAGCAAAATTAACAATTATTAAGGGAAATTAAGGAGATTTGGACTAACAAAACGTTTATTTTTGCAAATTGAGATCAAATTATGAGAATCAAAGTAAAATCTGAAGAAATAATTTGCAAATTTTGGACTTTCAATCTGCAAAAGAAAAATGTGTTAAAAGTGGTTTAAAACTTTATCTTAGCCAGATTTGGTTGAAAATCAATGAAGTTATGATATAAGAAATCCAAAGGATCACAACTACAAGATTTTCACAAGAGTTTTGAATGCTACAAATAGAGTCAAGATGTGAAAGAGCAAAGCACCCATTTTCTAGCTACATTTTTCAACATCTCAAAGTTCTCTTCTTTTCTCTTTTCTTTAGTCAACATTAGAGTAGTTTTTCTTCAACTTCTAGTGGTAGAAATGGTTATTGTTGGCTATGATTTTTATTCTTAGTTGAAAAAAATGGAAGTTCTTTTTAGAACTTTGAAAATTAGGAAGCAATTGAGTCTTATAATGAAGTATTTTATTTACTCATGTATTGAATTAATTTTCTATGACTCTATTTTATGATTATTTTCCACTAATGTATACAGACAATTAGTTTATTGGTTAAAATAATCATTCGCTAGATTAAGTTTGAATAAGTAAAAGTTTAAGTATTTTAATCACTTGTAGCAATTAGGAGTTTTAATTTGTTGTGGCTCTTAGGAAAAGCATTTGATTAGATTAAATTCAATTGCAAATATTATGTTTTCTTACTTCGATGGTCTTACTTTTTTAAAAAGTTATTGTTTAATTAAAATTTGGATCGTATTTAAGGTTGTTAAGCAATGAGGATTAATTAAATTACGTGCTTTTGATTAACTAATCCTTAAGAATAATGGATATTTAGTATCATATCAAATATATGATTAATGAAATAACTATTTTGGGTCAATGACCGATCATAATTTCAAATTGTCGAAGCGACTGTAAACCAAGGTTTATTTTATTAAAAACTCTCATTTTATTATTTCCTTTGTTTTCTTTTATTAGAAAATTGATCAATACCCTCTTTTATTAATTATTTTCTCTCTCAACGATTGGCAAATAAGAATTTCTAGTAAGATCGACTCTTATTTTCCTCTATTATATTTATTTAATTGTACAAATTTAGAAATTAATTTAGAGGTACCTATGACAGTTCCTCCAAGTATTATCTCTATTGCTAAAATGGACGTAAAAGAAAAGTTTACTTAAACTCACATATTTTGTAAAAGGAACAACATCATTTATAATTATTCGCTAATCTTCGCTATGGTCGAAATCACCAATCGCTAATCTTCGCTAAATTTCAGGGCGCAGGTGAGTTGGTAAGGGGTTCTCCTGGCTTAAGTGAGGTCGCGGGTTCAAACCTCCCTCATGTATGCAGCCATTTAAAACTTAGGGCTAGAGCTTTGCTTCCCGCAAGGGACCTATCTTGCTCGAGTAGGGATTAGTCTGGGTATGAATAGGCCTAGGACATCTCGTGGGCAACAAAAAAAAATCACCAATACTTCATGTCACTTCCTCTACGTTTAAAAATTATTATATATACTTAAATATACAATAAATCAATTAAATGAATTTATAATTATTAATAAATAAATATATCTTCATCAACAATCATTCTTCAAATAAACTTGCAAAATGCTGAATGACTTCCTCTATATTCGTATGCCCTATGCATGTCATAATATAAAAAGAAAACATATTTTCATATAATAAATAATTATAAAATTATAAAAATAAAAATATAATATATCATGAAATATAGAGTTTATCATAAATGTTTTCTATACATAATCAACTTCTCTCACATATCTAGACTTCCAAAGTATTCGGATGAAGCTCACTACTACAAGGACTCACTATCCCACTACTAATACTAAAAACAAACTAAAAAATAATTGTAGATACTAGGATAACTAACAAATCTAGTGCAATTATTTGCATAATCAAATATTGAATGCTACTTAACTTCTACTATATTAATATATCATAATGTTCATCATTTGTTTCATAAATATCAACTTCCAAATAATTGTCTAACCCACTTATACCATATGAGATTATAGCCCTTTTTGCTTTTGTGATGAATTCCTTTAATATGAAACCTAAATAGATAACTTTCTTACTTAACAAGAAAGTTCTAACAAAAGTTGAAGATGATACCAGACTATTTTGATCCAACCTTTTACCCATTCTTAATTGTTAATCATTAATTAAATTATACCAAAATTTTCTAAAGATATCAACATGTATTGAAACTCGATCTCCTTATAACTACTAAAAATAATATTCAATTATAACAAGCTTGTACCTTCGATTCGAAATATTAGTAACTACCATTATATTACCAATCTCTTTTCAATAATTGTTAAAGGTTATCATTTTATTTGTCATTGTTTGAATAATTTCATTATGAGAAATGACACACTAAGATAATGATTATTTCATCTCATCCATATGAGTAAAATAAATGTGAGAAGTTGGATATTTTATGCTAGAATACAAAACAATGTCAAACACATCCAATTTATGATAAACTTCTTTTGCCAACTTCCATTACTGATATGTCATCAAATAAGCATATTGAGAATCTTATTGTCTCAACTTGATAAGTACATCAATATGCTTAATTACACTATCAAGCATTTTGGATGTCAAATTCTTCCTTGTTGGACAATATATCCATAACTTATAAGTGCAGTCATTTTGTAATTATTTTGCAGTTTCTTCAAAATTCTTAACTCGTTTAGGTGTTGCGCTCTCATAAGCTAAATTATTTTGAATTGATTTTATTTTTTAATAATCTTGAACTTATAATTTTTCACTACATTCATTATATGCACAAAATAACACATATAAAGGAATCTCCTATCTACCAGTAAGGTACCAACCTATAAGTTGCTCCTAATTTTATCGATCATAACATCTTATGTTAGAATTATCCAAAGTTATTGGTAACAGTTTCATGTCGATGATCCAGTCATTAAACAATTAACTAGTATATTTGTTAGCTTTTCACTTATATGAGACACCAAAACATAAATGAACATACTGTTTAGAAACGCAATCAAATATTGAATATAACAAAATCAAAGAACAAATAATACCAAAATTAAAAAAGTACTTTTTACCTTATAATGCAACTAAAGTCCAATTATTATCAAAGTAATGTGATGTCCCAACCATATAACCCTTTTCTTATTTTTAGATGTCTACATATCAAATGTGATTGTAAATTGCTTATCATTAATCGACAACATTATGTTGAACTCCTCTATGTATTATAAATCTTAAAGATGTTCTTTTTTTTTAGATAACTCAGGTTCCGGACTTCGCCTAACTAATCTTGGGACTTATGAACCACCCACTCAGACTTATAGATAGGTAAATCTGGGTCTAATCCTAGATAGTATTAGGGGTACCTGCTCCAAAAGATGGGCCACCACCAGGAAGATTACATCACCTTAAATAAAGGCTACTCCTCCCCAGATTCGAACCCACAACATCAACTACAATCCTCTCCCCCTTTCTACCATTAGGCTACACCGTGAGGGGTTTAATGGTATTTCGAGTAGGTATCTGATAAGCTGGATTAAGTGATGAATAACATCTTGAAGTCTTTATGATTTACAATTAGGGGTAGATATCAACGGCTTATAATTGCCTCCATAAATAAGTTCTTAGATTTTCTAAAGATTATAGCTTGTGGCATTCATTTCATTTTTTTTCTTTAAAATGTTAGGCTTAAAAAGGCGTTTGACTTTCTAATACCATTCTTCTTTGATTAAACGCATCAATATGCCTTTTTAAATTTAAGGTTCCACCTTTTAAGCTTCTAACAAATAACTTACGGCATTACTTACACTTTATCTTATTAATTTTCTCACTTGTTTTAGTCTTTTGAAGTGATTATAAACATTACTTCTTATCTTTGAAGAATTGTTGGTTTATTTTCTCTGAATTATTTTTTCACTTGTTATATAATCATACATTAGATTGAACATTTTCATTATATTCGACTTAATTGACGGGGTTAACTTCATTGATTTGAAACAGTATAGACAATAAGCTAATTATAGACATCCAAAATATTGGAAGCATGATATTAGAGATCAATATTACAACAACTTTTCCTGTTAATACTTATCAGCACACCAATTCAGTACAAGTAAATATTGAAATTATAAGAATAAAAATTAATATACACATAAATCCTAAAAAACCTTTGTGACAATATTAGTATACAAAATTTCAAACAAAGTTTGTATTGGTTAGTATAGTAAATAATTACCAACTTTTTACAATTTGTTCGACTCTAATATATGAAGTAGGATTATTAAGAATAAAACAGTATGCAAAATATGCCATCAACTTGATAATCAAATGATTCCATTTAGTATATGAGGAATTTACTATCAAATCCATATAAGACTTTTATTTTATAAGATTGATACAAGCACATATTGATTAGTAAACCATAGAAAAGAAATATTAACCAATACTAGCGATGTGTTGATCTCTTCATATATAAAGTGACAAAAAATATACTCAATAAATCTTGGTAAAGCATATAGGTTTTAATGGTATTTAACAAGCCTAAATTGATTACTAGTAGTACGATGATGGCATGCATCATTATGACTCAGTTACACTTGTAATAGATTACTTTTGGTTTATATTTCTAATTAATTTTGATATTAAGTTTAGGTTCCTGATAGTGGCAGCCAAAATAATAAAAGTGATTGTACCACAACTCCATAATCTGACATGGGAGAACTTCTGAAGTTGGTGTGTCAAAAACTTATTAGATGGGATTTACCCTATTATTAAGGATATGTTTCGTATAACATGTAAAAGCTTTTACTATATAGCCTTGTGTGATCTTTAAATTATCAATTGCTATATTTCCACTTACCAAAATGATTTTTAAAATGGTAGCCTTTTATTTTTTCATTCATTTTGTATTCTTGTGTTTATGCTATCAACAATGAAAAAGCATCTATGCTTTTTCTTAGGGATAGGAGAGATGCATTATTTTTTTTAATGAATAAGGTATTATATAAGTGAAACTAATACGATGTTACAATAAATTCAAGGTTGTTCGCCTTAGCTGTTAGGAGGACTAATTACACATAGAAAAGCTAAAAGAAATAACCTTAGTATGAAAATCTACAGATTACAAGCCCCACATGTTCCTCATATCCGTTGACAGAAATTCCTACATATGTTTAGCATAGATACAAGCTCTAATACTATTGATAACTTTATCCGCCAATCGGTATTTCTCCACTTTCTTATCAATAAATCGTCAACTGATATGAACATTATTGTTCAATCACCACATTCTTTTTCTTGTTTGCAAATAATCTTTTATTTCTATAATGTTAATGATAATGCTAATTTTATTTCTTATAATCTTTTTGTTTGCAAAGAATCTCTTTTGTAGGCACTTGATGATATGAATAATGGAAAAAAAGAAGTGATTTTTAAGCCAGGATATTAGGTTTAGGTACATTTAAGAAAAGGGAGGTTTTTAAACAAGCGCAAGTCCAAGTGGTAAACAAGAGATGGAGAAGTTGATTTAAAGACAAATCCTATTCAGGAGGTAGGAAATGATGAGAATTAAGCACCTAGTCAAGATGTGCAAGCTTTTATACTAGGAAGGTATGAAGAGGGGCTTAGAGAGGTTACAAATAGTTAAAGTGAAGTGCCAAAAGTTACTAGTGATTAATTGAAGAATATTGGAAGACCATTGACACAAAATAAGGCAAAGAAGGCCAAAGAAGTCCTCAACAAATTAATGGTGGATCTCTATGCTAAGAGTAAAGCTTTACTTCTTAAAGGAGTTGATTTGCAAGCTACAACGTTAATTTTAAATAAAGGGGCAAGCTTTAGGGAAAAGGTTAGAGAAAGTAACCAACATTGAACACATAAGTGAATCGACATAGGTCTTTTATTGGGTTGCAGATTGGAGAAATATAAACAAACAAATGCTAGGGTTGAGCTTATAATTAGTGTCAGACTCATCTTTATTATCTTTATTGAAAGGTCCAAAATAAAATTGTTACTAATGTGCTTCTAAGACAAGCAATAAGCTCATAGTATAATTGCTTAAGATTTTGTTATTTTTGTTGTTATTTTCTTTTATAATTCTAGTTCTTATGGTTTAACGCCAATAAGAGACTTTCTTATTATTGTAATTAGGCTCATCATTATTATTGAATAATCAAGCTCCTTGGATAGGTTTTCATAATTTTTAATAAGTATAGTGATTCATATCCTTCTTTTATATCTTGGTGCTTGATTTCTTATATTATAACTGATTCAACAAAACAGTCCTAGGTTTTGGTTCATATTGATATCAAATATTATTACTCCTATTTGAAATGGTTGTATTAATTGGTATTTAGATTCAGTTTAAAAGTTAAGTCTTAAGTCTTAATAGGCTGTTAAAATTTTAGTGCAAGCCATTGAAATATCATATTAAGGTGACTAAAACCTTAGTTTGGAACTTTTGACATTTTGGGAAAGAAATTAATGAATGGATAGTTGAGTCATTCTTAGAGTCTAAGAATCATTTAAAAGAAGGCAAAAGTTACAAATTATTCCCTAATGGTTACATTTTTCAAACTATTTATGATAGCACTCTAAATCTTTAAAAAGTTAAGTTTTTAATAGTTACTAGTATATGGGTAATTAAAATTTAACTTATGTGATGTTTTGACTAGGCAAATATAGACCAACCAAACGTTGACATAATCTTAAAAATGATTTGTTGATGTAATATTAAAAACGATTTATTTAAATATTAGTTAAAGATATTATTTTTGTATTAACATTTCACAAAAGGGCTAAATAACCCTCATCTTTGTTACCACTTTTGTCTCTATTCAGGGTGCAATAAGTACTACTTTGATAATATTAAAGTGTAAAGTGGTATTAGAGGTAACGGTAAGAATTTAGTTAGACCATTTTTGAAACGTTGAGATACAAATAATACCTTTAGCCTTAAAAGAAATAATCAAACTTTCTAGTTGAAAACCATATTCAAAGTTTATAAAGGAAATTCATGCTTGCTTTTATTGAATAGCTAAGTGTGTATTTTATATATAGAAACTTAATCCTAATAGAATAAGAAAACTTACTATACTTCCAAATAAGAATAGAAGCATGTTTTATAAGCACATTTTTATGCATGCATACACAAATATAATATATCATAGATTCACCAATAAATATCAAATATTTATAAAAGATGAAGATGGCTCAATTTGATCATATATTATTTTAATATATTTCTCAGGAACAAATATGAACAAACACAATTTATATCGTTAAAAAATTAAGATATTTCAAATAGAGACATTTTTAAATAAAAAACTTTACCCATTTTACATTTTTTTACCAAATTTTTTTTTTTGAATGGACAAGAAATTCTTTAAATAGAATCATTAGTTAACAAATCAGACACATACACTGAAGGACTGTCCTCCCAAACTATAGCTTCTGACGTGAAAACAGCTGCCTGTGTAATAAAATGGGCATATTGGTTCGTAGAACGTTTTACAAAAGATACGCTCACTTGACCTAATAAGTGGATAAGAGAAATGCAATCTTAAATTAAAAGTTAGGACAGAATTTGAACCATTAATTATCTGGACCATATTTTTCGCATCAGATTCAACCTATACTTGACAAAACGCCTTCCTGTTCAACCACGACAGCTGTTTTCTGTGTTCTTCACATGAATTTGCTGATAATAACTTCACATTAAGTTGTATTGATAACCATATTTGCATGCATTAAAAGAGGCACATCCTCCGAGCCTTATCGTGTGCTCTAGGTCTGTATTAAAGCCGTCAGGTCTGAAACCGAAACTGGTAAATTGCTACCTCACTCCTAAAGATAAAACGCAGGTACATCTAAACAAATTCAACGGTCCAAGCTTTGGAAAATGGCGAAGACGACAGTATGTAAATGTGACCGCCAAAAGAGTCATCCTCGGTACACAGTACACCACTAGTTCACATCTTGGTTTCGATCAATAAAAGGTATATTTAATTATGTGTCGTTTGGTGTTATATTTTTATGATTTTTAATTTTTAATTTTTAATTTTTAATTTTTAATTTTTAATTATAGTTTTAAAATAAAAATAAAATAAATTTGGTTGTTAATGTTAATGCAATTAATACTTTTATTAATGATAATAATTATATATTAGATAAAATTTAAAGAAATATAATAATTAAATAAATTTATTTAGTTTCTTATATAATATTTATTGATATGTTATTAAGTAAAAATTATTATATTGTATTAAAATAAAAAAATTTAATCGTTATAATTTTATTTATAAATTATTATTTATTTGTTAATGAAAGAAAATTTTACTTGAACTTAAAGAATCGATAAACTCCTTAGTGTTTACTGGCTAATCGGATTATTTTGTATATTCCTACTTTAGTTGAGTTTTGTAAATATATTGCCTTACTACTTTATAATGTAACTTATTGATTCCTTTCATGGCTATGAAATGAATTATTCTTTAATTTTCAAAAAAATTACCTGAAATTTATGTACTTGAAAGATATTATAAATTAAATTAAATTGTCTATAATTATTATTAATAATTAATATTAAATATTATAAATTTATTTAATAATAAATCAAATTAATGAGTATATATATATATATATATATACTCATTAATTTGATTTATTATTATATATATAGTATTATGTTAGTAAAGGACATTGAAAGTAGGAACAAACTTCGAGATGGATGGAAACGTGGTATCCCATGCTTATAGCCTTTAATATTGATCGGTGATAAGTTTTTATGTATCACCCAAGTAATTGAGGCCTCCACTCTGCTAAGTAGAGTACTAATAATACCATGGTAAATTAATTAATAAATGAATCAAAGTTAAATATAACAAAATCATATTCATTTATGTTCATAAACAATCTATTAAAAGTTCAAATCGAGATTGAGGGAGAAACGCCAATCAATTCAAAGTCCCTGCATGTGCTTTGATGAGTAATTATCGGATGGAATAATTCATCCACGTTATAATAATGATATGGTATGGTGCATCGAAATGATATAAAAAATTAATTTAAGGAAAATAAAAGAAACAATAGTAATATTTACACACATTTTTTTAAGTAATATTGGAGTTAAGGGTAAGACTTTGTACTACTGAATTTTCCCAAACTTCACATTTGAGCAAGATTTTTGTTGAGTGGTGTTATTGTTGTTATTTTCTTTTAGTAATGTAGTAAAGTAATCCATGAAACACAATTTTTGTTTAAAGATGCAAGTTCATCTTTAAAATATTATAAAAGTTCAAATAAATTTCCAAAATTATATAGATATAAATTGATTCTTAAAGTTAAAAAATAAATAAAAACTATTTTATACTAAAAATTTTGAATATTTTATTAGTAAATTTCATACAAATAAAAATATTTTATAAACAGATGTTAATTAATAATTAATTTATATACTGTGTGAAAGAATTAGAAGAAGAAGACAATTGGCACGTGAATGTATTGTATTTCTTGTATATTCTGTTGAGTGACTTTACATTGTATTTATACATGTTTGTAGTATCTAGAAAGATAATGAAGATCAATCGAGATACACAAGATAAAATCAAATAAGATAATTACATATCAAAGAAAATCAAATATGTTTATCACTGTGAAATATGTAGTATCTATTTAATCTTCATGAAAAATCTCTTAAAGATTAATGTATATATATTGACCTTTCAAGGGGATCTAAGGAATTAATATGATGGGCATGTGGTGCTCCTGCACGTCATAGTTGACCTAAAGGAATCCATGTGACGGCCATGTGGTGTTCTAGCATATGCCATAGTTGTCATATGGACAGTTGAAGCATAATTTAATAGAATTCTGTTTAATCGGTGAAAGTTAATTAACCTAATTAGATGCATACTTTCCTAATGTTAGTACTGGAATCAGTGTGAAACTGGAAATAATATATATAGCGTGTAGAAACAAGAGAAGAAGAATTCGAAGAAGCGAAAATGCAGAAAGAAACATCACTGAGTTCAATCAATAATCCATTAGCTCTACTTCTGGCCTCTTTAGCCTATTCACACATCTGCATGACACATATAACAAAACCTATATTGAGAGTTATATCTTTTGTACCCGTGTTTTACATTTTCACTATCCTCCCATGGTATTTCTCTTCTAGCTTTCTCAGAGGACTTGTATCCTTCTTCATCACATGGATTACTTCTTTCAAGCTTCTGCTCTTTTGTTTCAAAAAAGGTCCTGTTTTTGCTTGCAAAAACTACTTCGATTTTGTGCTGGTCTCCATTTTTCCCTTCAAGCTCAAAGGAACCAAACAACATTTGGATCCTTTTGTAGCCCCAAAACTGGGATTTCTTCTACCAATATTAACCTATTCTTGCATTTACAGGGACTTGTACCAATATAAACCCTTTTTAGGTGTATCCATAATGATCTTAGGATTCTACAGCCTGTGGACGTGTGGCCCTGGTTTGGTTCGAGTTGTGTCACGCTACGAGCTTGTGCCACTATTCAACCACCCTTATCTAGCGACTTCTTTGCATGACTTCTGGGGAAGAAGATGGAATCGGTTGTCTTCAGGCATATTGAGGCACACCATACATGATCCGACCAAAAATGCTCTGATGGGTATGGTTGGAGTTGGTCCGGCGAAGGTGGTGGCTTTGATCACCACACTTGTAGTCTCAGGCATCATGCATGAACTTATGTTCTATTACATAACCTGTGGGTTGAAACCTAGTTGGGAGATGACCTGGTTCTTCGTATTACATGGATTGTGCATGGCCTTCGAATCCATTTTCAAGTACTTGGCCCGAGCTAGGGGCTGGTCACCGGTTCACTCGGCAATTTCAAGGTTACTGACTCTAGGGTTTGTTCTGGCCACATTTTACAGGTTGCTTGTGTTGCCTGTTTTGAGAAGTGGACAAAATGATTGTAAATTGCTGGACAAAGGGCTTAGGTCATAATCAATCATAAGCATAAGCAATAATCTTAGAAGGCACTCTTTGTATTTTATGTAAACTAATGTATTTCTATATTGTTTTAAGTTCATAAGGTAATCATGGTAAATTACCTAATTCTGTAAGATTAGGAAGACTTCCAGCGATATTTAGCTATTTGGACCTGTATGATAACAAGATTCTACTTCTCAGTAGCTTCCCCTGAAGGATTTTTTATTCTGGGGTAATCTTTCCTGCATAAGTAAAGGACAAAGCTTACGAGTACAGGCCTGAAGCATGAGGTTGGCTTAAAACATAAATATGGGTCCTCTGGTTCGGATTGATCCTAACTACTTCTTTGGAACTCGTTAAACAGACTGAATATACAAACCTATATCAAATCAGAATTTGAGCAGGGTGAAATGGAAAATAAAGAAACTGTCTTTTTCTTAATTCCCTTTATATGCATGCTCTTATATTTTAATCTTTTTTGTTCTTTGATCTTTCGCAATATCTAGACTAAGTAACTATAAGATTTTGTAATAGCATAGTCTATATGCGTTATGACATGTGGATATGAGTATTAAATGAGAAATTGACAGTACTGTTGGCATGTTTCTGAATCCTCTACATCTAAATTCATTATTTCAGTGACTAATGTCAGAATCTATAATCATGTGGCTCTTATTTCTCGCTGCTAATGCTTTGGCTTTTCAATGCATTTAATGGCCACAAAAATCAATTTTCTTTAGCACAGCGTAAAAATATTAAGTCGGCCATTTTTTTAATTTGATTTGTAACTTTTTTTATTTAATTTAGTTTAATAATTTTTGTTATTAAAAATTAATCAATTTTTTAAATTAAAATAAATTGATTATTTTTCATTTAACATTTTTCGTTTTCAATTAAATTTTAAAATTTCTCAATAGATAAGGATATAGTTCTTCACTCATTTTTTAATTATTTAATTATATTTAATTTTTAATCAATTTTATGACGATATAATACCTGTTAAACCTTTTAAATTTTAAATCTCTTGTCTTACCGATTTAACTTTTTGTCCGATTTTAAAACATTAATACTAACTTAAATGGTCATAATTTACACTTTTAATGTTTATTTACATGTACATTTTTTAATTATGCATGTTTTCATTAGCTTATACTTTAGACCCTATACATGTAAATGTTTAGGTGAAATGCAACCTACTCAGTTTTTTGCATTGGCCGGTTTTTATTATAATATGATATTTAGGTTTTCAGCATGTGTAATACTCCTTAACAGTCTCATACTGTGGACAGAGTTCGAAAACTCAGCAGTGGGAGGGAAATTTACATATTGCATCAATAACAATAACAACTTGTTAGTAAAATTTCAGTAAAATATAGGGTTTGAAGAAGTTCAAAAATTTACAATTTTACTCCTAATAATTTAAATATTGCAATTAAAAATAAATATTTATATTCTACATATATTTATTTGATATTTACGAATATAAATTAAAATATACTCGTCTATTGCAAATGGGCTTAGGCCTCTCTCAAGCCCTTTGAAGATTATCTGAGAGTAAACAAGGCATAGGCATCCACTAATTTAATGGATGGATCACTTTCGAACAATGCCTTATTCCGTCATTCGTCCTACGTATAATTTATTTGCTTGTTTCATTAAAAGGCATATGATTAAATAACACAACAATAATAAGATACTTCCTCTCGTTACATCAAAAGGCTTTATTAATCTTAAATTAAACTTATATAAATTGACCCAATCTGTTTAGTTTTATAAGTTAAACATGAAAATTAAAGAAATCAAGTCTCAAGAATTAGTGTATGGATCAAGTTTGAGTTAAGCTTGTTAGGATAATAAATTCTACGCCAAAAAGAAACAACTTCTAACAATAATATATAAGGTTAAGAATCAGCAATCCTCTGTTAGGCTTGAGTAATGAGCAATCCTCTGTTAGGCTTGAGTCTTTTAAATTGACCTCATTATTAACCCAACTTAAATTTCAAGATAGTATCAGAGACTATAAGACTCAATGGCTCAGCAAAGATCCTGAAGCCCGAAAAATTTCAAATAATTCACTTGAAATTTTCAAAAAGAGGTTACAAGTGAGGGGGTGTGTTGGGATAATAAATTCCATGTCGAAAAGAAACATCTAATAATAACATATAAAGTTAAGAATAAGCAATCTTTCGTTAGGTTTAAGTATTTTAAATCGACTTCATTCTCAACCCAGCTTAGATTCCAAGAAAACTATAAAAACTTTAAAGAGTTTTGTTTCATATTCTAACTTTCTTATCACTTTCACTCTCAAATCCTCAATATTTTCTATTCATGTCTCATAATGTGTGCCCTCGCACTACAACAAAAACGACATATAGTAACAGGTGATAAGTGCTATGAAATATGAATGGTAACACTAATGAGTATGCTGTGACAGCCCATGTTACTAAAGATATGATGCTTTAGTAACAGTTTTGACATGATATTGTCGAGTTTAATATGACATTTATTCATAGCTATAAATGCGTTTATATTACATTTTATAAATG
>JANIIA010000190.1:7570350-7588999 GCA_027478495.1 Erythroxylum alaternifolium
GAGAGAGACAAAGCTTGCATGGATTCTTCCATGATGGTGACGGCTACACCAAGTTTACGTAAAAAGTTTAGAAAAAAACCCTAGAGAGAAACTCGTGCCACATGAGCAGAGGAGAGAATAAGAAAATAACTGTGGAGTATTTATTGATGAATCAAAAGATATTAACATTTGTTAGTTGATTGGTTCTATTTTAATATTTATGCATTTTATTAACATTAAAACTATTTTCTTAGTAATATTGGAAAAATTATACTTAATTCAAAAATTCTTATTATCGATTCAATTTTTCGAACTTTTTTTTCTTTTGCAAAAAACATAATTGTAATAGTTAAAAGCAATTACTTGATTAACTATAATTTTCAAATTAAGAGGCAAATTTAGTGTACAAAATTTCTCGCTTTGTAAGAGTCATCAATTATATACACTCTTCTTTTTACATTTTTACAAAGAGTCTATTTTCAAGTTAAGAGAGAAATTTAGTGCACAAAGTTTCTCGTTTTGTTAGAGTCATTAATTATACACAATCTTCCTTTTATATTTTTATAAAGAGTTTATTTATGTGACTTGAATCCATGACTTTCTGATCACAAAGAAATAATCTTACCGATTGCTCTTGTATTTTTCAGATTAAATTGAATTTTTAATTTTTAAATTAATTATTAAAATTATACTTTTCGAGGTTTGGAATTTTCTGTGCTCTTTTTTTAACAAAATTATTAGACAAATAAGTAAATTCATAAAAAACCAGAACAAACGGTCCATTTTTGTTTCTTCACACTGTTTCTTTCAGAAAACCATCTCTCTATATATGTTCATCGTCACTCACTCGTAATCCCAATTTCATTTCTCTTCTTCCTTCTTTAAGAGTGTTGATAATGGCGGAGACTGGTATGATCCCATTTATCTCTTTTGTTTTTCTTTTCTATTTTTACTACATTTTGGACGTTTCAGTTCTTTCTATTTCCATTATGAAGTCGGGGGTTTTGATTTTCTCTGTCAACTTGGCTCTTGATTTCCTTTGTTGGGTTCTCTTCAGATTCACTCTCAGAGTTCCTGGAAACTGCAATTGAAGCAGCTAAGAGAGCCGGAGAGGTGAAAAAGTTTTCTTGATTTTCTGTTTATTTTCTTTTGAACTTGTGTTTATTCTTTGTTTCTTGTTCTTTTTCTTTTGAGTTGCAGATAATTCGTAAAGGGTTTTACCAGACTAAACATGTGGAGCATAAGGGACAGGTCTTCTTTTCATATTATTATTGATAGTTTCTTTTGCTTCCTTCTATGTGATATTCAGAACTTTCTCTAAGTAATGTCGGGGTTGGAGTAATTATATGTCTTGAGAAACTGACTTAACATGCCAAAAAGAATTTTAGAATTCATTGGAAACGTTCAGGAATTAAGCAGTAATCTCAATTAAGCATTTCCTTGGCCATGATCATTGTGGATTATAAATGTATTTGACAAACTTGCGTCGATGTCAAGGTAGTGAATCATTTATATTTCTCGTTGACATATGTGTAATGCTTCTACTGCTAGATTGCAGGTAGATTTAGTTACGGAAACTGATAAAGCTTGTGAAGATCTTGTTTTTAATCTTCTTAAAGAACGCCATCCAACACATAAGGTTACGTCCTTGTTACATTTTTCCTTTCTTATATATGTAGCTGAGAAACCCGATTGCTGCCCCGGGTTGAGTCTATTGCTCCCTGAATATTCATGTGGTCTCTTGATTATATTGATTAACTTTTGTTTCAGTTCATTGGGGAAGAAACTACTGCTGCCAATGGTATTACTGAGCTGACTGATGAACCAACATGGATTGTTGATCCTCTTGATGGAACTACCAACTTTGTGCATGGGTATATGGATTCTGTTGTTTGATGTTCTCTTATTGTTTACATCTGCATTTCCATAATCATAACTTACCCAAGATATTTGCCTTTAGGTTCCCCTTTGTATGCATCTCTATTGGCCTTACAATTGGCAAAATTCCCAAAGTAGGTGTTGTTTACAACCCAATAATGGAGGAGGTGAGATTTTTATGCTTCAATGTGTAGAAGTAAATGATGAGATTTTTATGCTTCAACGTGTAGAAGTAAATGACTATGTTTTGTTCTTGAGAGTAGTAAAAATGATTCTCGACATTCCCTATCCAGTTTGTTATGCATCCCCCCCCAAATGATCCCTTACACCACTATAATCTCTACCTCGTTCTGATTTTTATGTTACAGTTTAGCACATGATCAGCACACTATGTCCTTTCAGTTTTTTGGTTTCGAGACATTATAGTCAGCTCAAAGAAGTCAAATCAGACAACCTTGCTTATCTTTGTCATATATTTAAAGTTGCAATGTTTTTTTCTATGTAGCTTTTCACTGGTATTCATGGAAAAGGTGCTTTTTTGAATGGTAATCCCATAAAAGGTAACCCATAAGTTAACTATTGTTGCCCCCTACTGTTGGCGCACTCTTGTTGTTAACTTAAACTTCTTCATTTTCATCTTATGAAAATTGCAGTATCATCCCAAACTGAGCTTGTGAAGTCTCTTCTTGTAACTGAGGTACGCGTATTATCCTTCATTTATATGTTAACAATTGCACCGATGGATTTTTTATTAATCTATCTATATTAGAGTTCTATTAATAAGTCCTCAATTGAGAGAAATTTTCTTTTGTTAGAAACTTATAACCTCTGATTAATAACCGTAGTTAAGAATTTTTGGTCTGACTGACCTTTAGTTGGGATTGATGTAGCCCTCACAACTGCAGAGTTTAACAGTAACATAGGGTGAATTAGTTTTTTTTTTTCCCTTAAGTCGGAACTTTGGCGTTTAGAATTGGTCTCCTCACCTCACTCCAAATTTACTTTATGCTGATAAAAGTGATGCTTTTACCTTGATATTTGTTTTTGTTAACAACTACTCTTCTGCCAATCAATTTAACTGCAATTGTAATATCTGCTTCTTTTAAGTGCACATTTGCTCTTTCTGTTAACGCATTGATTTTGAACTGTTGGCTACTAATTGTGCTTTGTAGGTTTTGCTATAAGTTCTTTTTTTCTTTTTCTCTGTCTTTTGTGCTTCTTCTCCTCATTTAAGATTCACTTTTACTCCTTCATACCTGCATGATGAATCTAATATCCCTCCTTTGTCCTTCATAAGGAATCATGATGAGAACCTGTCTAATCAATAGTTTACTAAGTGCAGGTCGGAATCAAACGTGATAAGTCAACTGTGCATGCTATTACAAATAGAATTAATTCTTTGCTTTTTAAGGTAAGACCATACATGAAGTTCTATGCTTGGTAAAATTGCACTAGAAATCTGCTAATGGAATATAAAATTTTCTTGTTACCAGGTGAGATCACTCAGGATGAGTGGCTCTTGTGCGTTGAATCTTTGTGGAATTGCATCTGGCAGGCTTGATTTAGTTTATGAAACTGGATACGGGGGTCCCTGGTATGTTTTAATAATTTATTTCAGAAACAATTGGTGTGGGATTTAAGTGATTGATGTGGTAACATGATTAACGTGACCTATTCCTTTGCACAGGGATGTAGCTGCTGGTGCTCTGATTGTAATGGAAGCTGGTGGACTTATTTTCGATCCGTAAGTGCCATCTTACCTTACAGCAAACTGTGATTTGAAGGAATTCTAGAACCAGTCCATATCATAACCTAGAATGACTTATGTCAGTGAATATACAACTTCAATTGTCAATTTCCTTAATATTGAGATATCAATAATGTAGTCAATCATGCAAAAAAAGTCAATATTTTGGGTTGCAAGACTTCAAACTATTACCCTAACATTTACGTGCATAGATTTTCTTAGTTAGAAAAGCTTAAAGATTTGTTGTTGGTTGGTTTGCGTCAGATCTGGTAAAGATTTTGACATCACATCTCAAAGAGTTGCCGCTTCAAACCCACAGTTGAAGGATGCATTTGTTGAGGCTTTGGAGGAGGTAGAATGAAGAAGCAAATGAGATTCCATGAGATTACAAACAAATATGTTTTTCAAGATGATAGTTTTGCCTAGTCATTGTGAACAACATCTGCTGCACTCTTTGATTACTCATGAATGTTAAAATGAAGACGGCTACATTTTTGTCCCTTCTTGCAATAATTTTCTAGAACTTCGGCACAACCAATTGTTTGATATAGTCCAATTTACTGAAAACTTCTGATTGTCACATCTGCTTGATCCACGGGCCGTCTTACCAACAGATGTAGCCAAATTCTCAATGGAATAGTTCACAGCACAATGATTGACAAATGAAGGCCAACAAGAAAATAGACGATTAAAAGAATCAGAGCCAATTGTCCAATTTACTGAAAACTCCTCATTGTCACATCTGCTTGATCCACGGGCCATCTTACCAACAGATGTAGCCGAATTCTCAGTGGAAAAGTTCACAGCACAGAGATTGACAAATGAAGGCCAACAAGAAAATAGAGAATTAAAAGATTCGTAAAAGTGAAATTTGGTAGTGACACTTCCAATTCTTCTCAAAACATGCATAAAAATGGATACTTGTACCCCTCCAAACTTGCTGATATATACCCAGAATTAGATACAACTTTGAGAATTATAACATAGATGTCATGAAGAAAACAATGGAATAACATGGTATATAATAAATGTCTGAACAAGAAACAGATACATGAAATCTCAAGGAGACTTTCAGACTAAACTTCCTATGACTACCCTGAGAAAAAACTTCAAAATCCTATACTCCCTCTGGCACAGGTGTAGTCAGATAGCAGCAACTCATAAATAGAAGACCAGGGAGCAACTGCTATGACTTACCTGTTAAACAAAGTTACATAGAAATAAACAAATAAACAACATAAAATGGAAAATACAGAGCCAAACACAAGCCACCTATGCCCCCTGATATTGCCTAGCATCATAACCATTTGTCTCATTCGATCCATTTATGCCGTGAGGCATCTTTGTATCGGCCCCTGACCTTTTCCTCTTCATCACAATAAACCAAGTATATCCTTCCAGCGAAACGGCACTGACGGCCAAGGCAAGGACAATACCAATGTAGGCGTGCTTCCATTTCTTCTGAGGTTGTAAGATGTCGAAACCTTTGAATATGTTGATGACGCTGAGGATGATGACACTGTATCCCACAGAATGGTGGTATAGGTTCCAGTAGAATCTGAACTTGTGATCAGGTTTTGGCCTTAAAAGCAAAGCAAACACCTGAATTGTACGCAAAGCAATTTCTCTTTAATACCCTGACCCTGATAATAATTAATAATGAGAAAGTATATCATGAATCATGATACCTGAAGTGTTCCAAGACAGAACAGGACTATCCCAATTGTTCTATGAGCATTATACACTATACCAACAGATTCACTTCCCAGTTTGAGACCTGTACCCCATCCAGCAACCCCGACGATGTAGGCTACGGATTGACAAGTAACGTGAAGGTAAAACCAAGCAGGACCTGCAGATTTGAACACCTTCAGGTATCTTGCTATCAGAGCACCAATTGGCATCATAATTCCCCAGCTGGCTACATTCAGAACTCCGTGAACCTGACATTTTTTTAAAAATAATCATTAACAACTTGGGTTATTTATTGGTTGTGCCAATATGAAATATTGATCTGAAAAGAAGTAGCCGGAGATTTGATCCTCCAAATCCAAAAATCCTTCAAGAACAGAGCATATACTTCGGATAGAATCGAATTGTTGTTACAGTAACACCTCAAAAAACTCAAAAATATTAAACAGAAACTATGCCATGTTTGAAGCCTGATCGAAGCATTATGCAGTCATATGATCGAGACATAATTAGCCATGATCTAACCAAATCACTGGCTCAAGTCAGACGTAGGAACCGAATAACAAGGAAGCACAGATCGTCCTTAAACACATATAGACATAGAAGACGGTGTTTGATTTGAAGTACTTACATTTCTCCTCCTAAGCTTGTCGTTGCCTCCGGTAGTCCCAACCTGGCCGGAGAGAAGGTTAACAGTCCCCATAGATTGCACGTTAGCTCCAGTAGTAGCATGCATCTGAGGAGTACCACTGGAAAGCAAACCATCCTGCCAAACCTGGTTCACAGTACCAGCACCACTGATTGGAAGTCCTAGAGTAGCAAAGATTGTGATCTCGTTGTTTGCATAAGTAGCCGATAAACCTGAAACGTCAAAACTAAGTTTCCCTTCCGTCAACTGAGTCTGATAGCTGCCGACAGACGACGTATAAGCCCTCATGGCCCCACCAGATTGCTGGTATGCAACCAGAGCTTGTGATCCGACCATGCCGGTTCCAGTAGGGTTTATTGCCCATGCAACCCAGTTAGAGGAAGAGACTCTTGTGTGCCTGTAGGCTATCTGTAGAGTGCTTGATGAAGAGTTATAATTCCAATGAAGAAATGAGTTCAGATAAGGAAGATCGTTACATGCACTAAACACCTGGTTGCTGGAGAAGGTATAGCTAGAACAAGTCTGACCATATGATGAGAGTGTCACAGAGAAGAGAACTGTGAGAACTAACACAAATTCTAGTGTTGTGTCCATGGATGGAGATGACCCAAGATCAGAGAATAAGGATTTTATATACGTATATATATGAAGTTGGTGAGTTTATTTTGGCTTCGTGGAGTTGATATATATAAGGTAGAAGGTGGGTTTGGTTGTTGGACTCTTGTTGGGAAGCCATTATACATTAGATAGATACTAGAAGGTGAGTTCATATTTTCACCTCATGAACATGAAAAGAAGAATTTGAGAAGCAACTCTTGGAAGTTGAAGAAAAGAACCATTATAATTATTTTTCTAATTAGTCTTTCAAGAAATGACATTATTAGGTATCACTATTTTCATTTCTATCATTTTATAAAATTCATTAATTATTAATTTTACTTCAATATTAAGATTGTATTTTAAGTTAGGTAAAAAAATTCTTAAAATTTTTATTTTTCGGGAAAACTTCTTTCTACAGATATCAACAACGAAATACATGCGACATGAACATCACACAATAATCAATTAAATGTTGCTTATATAACGACTCTACTCAACTCTTAAACTATAATAAAACTAATTAAATTTGATTAAAATTAAAATTAAAATTTTAATATGATTATCTTACATTATTAATTTAAATCGAGTTTAATTGGTAATGTTCTATCAATATTTTTTAATCAAAAATCTAAAAAAAAGTGATTTTTTAAAAAATTGAAAAATATAAAAAAATTGACATTTAAATTTTTTTAAACTTAAAAAAGAAGGTCTATCTCATTTATCCTTTAGCTTAAGACATTAATTTTTATTTGAATAATCTAAGTCTATTATTAATGATTAGCAAACTTGGTTCTATACTAACCAAACTTTTCTTTTTCAACAAAAGCTCTTGCCCATCTTCAACCATACATGTTCGTCCATCCATGCATGTGTTTCGGAGCTTTAGGGTAATTCCACCACGATCGATGACTCATGGCTTGGTTGGTGAGCTATGCATGATCCAATCTATCCCCCACTTAAAAGGAGGCTCTAATATATTATGAACATATGTGACCATATCATAACCTCAATGACTTAAGACCCCTTTCCTTTGACAAGTAACTCCAACAAGTTGAAGTCAATATACTTTATGGCTCAATCAGTAGTACTCAATCTTACCCGTTTCTAATAAACTTATATATATTGCAAATTAATAAAAATATAAAGTATTAATAAATATGCATAATTAAACGTATAAAATTATATAATACAATACATATAAAGATTATCGCGGATTCTAAAACTTCTAATGAATACAAATGAACACCAATTAGAAGTGAAAAAAGTGAACCTAGTCAACATAACAGAACCACTCTATATAAGTTTGTGTCAACGAATTTGGACAACCAGAACTGGACCTAACGTGAAATATCGCTCAAAACGTCACCGTTTAAGCCAATAAACTAATGATTAGGTTGGGATTAGGTAAATGCGATCAAATACAAAAAGCCAAATGATGTGGAGACCTGTTTGCTTGGTCAAACCAAATCCTTACCAGCCTCGTGTCTGTAAACTTCAACGGGAACCACCTGCCACGTGGAAGTCCATCAAGTCATACGGCTGGCAGGACCCACACAATTCGATGTCCTCAAGGTCCAGGCAAGGTACAACCCTTTTATTCCATCAAGACGTTGTCGTTTCTTCGGCGTCTTAAACTCCGCTACCGAACCGTGTGGTATTAGTATATTAGATTCCTTTCGAGACATCAAATTCTCTTTTTTGTTTATTCTCTATTCCAATCCTATTGTATTAAATCTTATTTATATATTTATGTGAGTTATTATATTTTAACTTTATTTTATTAAATTTCATTAGATAAGATTTAATAAGAACAAAGTAATTCTATGTAAATGTGTGAATTAGATTTAATAAAACATAATAGGAATATTATAACCAATACAGAAGATATGATACTCCGAAATTGTTCTAACTCTGTTCTATTAAATCTTATCCATATATTTATGTAGAGTTTACGTAAATATTTGGATAAGATTTAATGAAACATGATAGGAACACTATTATCGATACAGGAGATCTAATAATCCCTTTCAAAGTATGTACTAGATTTTTATTCTCTTTTTTTCTGTCAAAGGTATAATATCAAAATTAGTTATAAAATATATGTATTAACTAATATTTTAAAAATCAGACCGGAAGTTAAGTCGATAAAATAAAAAATTTAAGGATTAAAAGATTCAATCAGTATTAAACCGTTATAAAATCAGCTAAAAATTAAATAAAATTAAAGAATTTAAAATATAATTGAAAGAGGTTGTTCTTATCCATTATCGAAGAATTTGAAATTTAGTTAAAAAAGATTATTAAACAAAAATTAATTGATTTATTTAAGTTTATAAGAACCTGTTAATTTACGAAAATTGATTGATTAATTAATAAATTGATTAAATTTTAACAAAAAAAATTATTACAATAAATTGAACCGAAAAATTAAAAATTAATTCAAAAAATTATAAAATTTAAGAATTTTACGAATGGATCGGCAAAGTCAGTAGGCAGGAGTCTGTCTAAGTACTATAATATCGGTTATGACACAATCATTGACGTCGTAGTACTATAATATCCCAAGGAAACATGATCCTCTGATGTAGGAACAGGAATGGTCTTTATAGATTGCATAACAAATTTAGAACAGGATTGTTCCGTGACAGGACCGAATCCACGATTTTCAGGAACTCCACTGGGTTTGTTTGTCGATTCTATGATGTCCGAATCTGTGACTTGGAAAGCTTCAATACAGGTAACTTAAAATAATAGCAACAGTGATAGGGAGATCGTGTCTGGCACGGCAAAAGTGACATTTTCCATAAATTCCTATATATGTATACGAATTGCCTTAAATAATATATTTTAAATGGATTAGTTGATTTATTAAATATAAATTTCATTTAATCTCTTGCGTTGATCAAAGGAATTTGCTTAATTGCAAATCCTCAACTGTTATTAATGACAAATATAAAACAAATATTTTAAAAATTAGACTAAAAATTAAACTAGTAAAGTTTAAAGTTTAAAAAGTTCAATTAGTATCAGATCGTCACAAAATCGAGTAAATAATAAATAAAAATAAAAAACTTGAAATATTATTAAAAGAGAGTGTGTTTACTCATCGAAGATTTAAAGTTTAATTAAAAAATATTGTTAAATGAAAAATAATTATTTTTTCTTAGTTTATGAAAATTTATTAATTAATAAAAATTGACCAATTAATTAATAAATAATTTTTTTTAATAATAAATATTAATAAAATAAATCAAACGAGAAAATTAAAAAAGATACATTGTGATCAGAAAATCGCAGTTTGAGTCATAAAAACATCTTTTTTTATGTAAAATGAAACCCCAAATTCCCAATCAGGGGAGTGGGTACATGATAGTTAAGGTAGAGTTCACCCTAATAATTCTATATTCAGTTTAACTCAAGCACCTAGGTGTACGTAAGGCTGATGAATCATTGACGTCAGGTATTATTAATGGTGTTTGACTAAATTTAAAATTAAAATATTTTCTCCTACAATAATAAAATATCAAAAGGAGCAATGTCAATCTCTTGAATGTCTCAATTTGGAGCTCAGTATACTTGAATCTTCTACTTCTGTTTCTGTTCAATGACTCAGATCGAACTGGTAGAAGTAGAGCTCCTTTCATTTTTCTGGGAACTGTTTCAATCAATACAAAAGAAAGTAACAAAATTTTTAATTCCTGATATAGTTCTCAGTTTAGGGTTAATCTGCAATTTTCCAGCCAACTCAAAGGAAATGTAACAACAAACCAAGTTGTAGAATACAAATAAGGGCAATTAGAGATGAAAAAGGACTGAGTATGAAGTAGTTCTTCAAGAGTTAAATAACCATTACACCAAAGAAAATGGAATTTGATTAAGAAAGTCAAACGATCAGAATATGGAAAAAGAAAAACAAAACAAAAGGGACCTGTTTTATATAACACATAAATGAATCTGACTTGTTGCAAAACCACTGGTATTAAAGTCTTGGCACCGGCAGCATAAACTGCAAATGCCAATCTGAAATCACCATCTGCAAATTATGGAAAGAAAAACAAGAAAACATCTGATGTGGTTGAAATCTCCAGCTCTTTAGTAGGTGATCATGAGCATTTTGATTTCTTTCTGAGGACAAATACACCTGTTGTTTAATCAAAGAACATTTGAGATTCATAATTAGGACATAAAGATATGAGCCATGACGATTTAAGTAAATTCAGGATTTTGAGATACCTGATCTCCACTACTAATATTTTGCTTTGATCATTTCAAGCTATCTTATGGCAGCTGCTGGCAAATAAGATGCTGAGAGATTGTGATGGTCAAGGTAGACAACTGCAAATTGAGGCAGTCAATTGCAGGTTGATCAACACACAAGAAGCTAAATAAACTTTATGAATTTGAGAGGGATCCCAATAGAAGCTGATGCAAATACCTGATCGGTGTATGACAAACGCAAGAACTTGAGACACTTCCTGTAGTATCAGATATTATAGCCATTAACCTCAACTGCAGGAATACCAGAAATCTTTGGCCAATCGTCTCCACTGTCACGTTGAATACTTTTTTTCAGTAAAGGACAGTCCCAAATAGATAGATAAAGGAGGGAGGATGGCAAGCTTTCTGGCAAGAGTTGCAAATTTCGGCAACCAAAAATCTCTAGTATTTTCAGGTCAATGAGGTGCCCAAGACCTTCCACAGATCTCAGACTTCGAAGTTTATAGACTTTTAGAGATGTAAGAGAGGAGGGCAGTCCGTCTGTAGGCAGGGATAGCAACTCAGGACACAGCCTAATCTCCAATTTTTCAAGCAAGTTGAGATATTGAGTTCCCTTGTCAAATAGGGACTCAAAAATCTGAAGATCGGAAATGGATAGAGAGGTAATTTGCTGGAACTTTGTGTACTGCAGATTTTTGACATTTGGTAGAAATAAAATTCGAAGAGAACTAAGAGAAGAGGGTAACAATATCTCTTCAGGGAAAACTTCCGTGCCGCCGTACTTACTAATCTCCAAATCAGAAAGAGATGAGAGATTCTGCAAATTCCAATGCTTAAACCCAGAAACCAGTTTGTTGCAATTGGAGATCGAAAGTGATCGTAATTTGGATGGCAAACCGCCTTCCTGAAATCCAGCAATTTCACTGGATTCATCTCTATTCAATTCCACAATGGAAGAGAGCACAGAGTGCATACATTCTGGCAGTGACTCCGATATCTCCATAGGAGCAGAAAATCCTCTTCCAAAGGATTTGAAATTCGGACAAGGAATTTGAAGATTTGGACAACCTTCAACCTCAAGAATCCTCAACCTGGGGAACAATTCCGAGGGGAAGCACCTGAGAGACTCACAACACCTTATTACTACTTTCTCTGAAGCAAATATACGAGCAGTTCCAAGTTTCTCCATCATCTCTACCATGGATCGTTGGGAGTTGAATTGGACAAATTTGAGGGAACGGGAATGGCTGAACTCAACGGAACAAGAACCATTCTCCAAAATCATTGATGTGAGTTTTGGAGCCTTTGGAAATGAAAATTCAAGCTTCCAGCATCTTATAACATGCAGTTTTTTCAAAGAAGGAAGGCAAACAGGCAGAACACCTTTTAGATTGGGGCAATCTACAATTGAGAGCTTTCGAAGAAGAGGGAAAGCTCCACCGTCATCTCCCTTTCCATAGGGAATCCATTCCTGCAATTGTGGCATTTTTTCAAACCTCAAAATCTCGAGGGATTGAAATGGTTTGACAGATGAAGAGTCAAATTTTCCATAGAATGCATCATCAACAACCTCAACACTGTCAAGGCCTCTAAGCTGGAGATTCTTCAGAGATGACATATGCCCAAGTTGTGGAAGCGAGGAGCAATACTTACAGCCCACAAGCTTCAAAGTTACCAATTGCATAAAAGAAGAGTCTCCTACCCAATTTGGAAAACTCAAACCTCCGTAACCAATAACTGAAACCTTCTCCACATCTATGTGAGGCTGCAATCCATCAAGTACACCCTTGTCACGTACCGGATCATCTGTATCGCAGCTCCATTCTAGTATCAACTCCTGAAGATGCTTCATTTCCTTCAAATTAGCTTCCAGTGCTTCTCCAGCATTCATAACATTTTCAAGGTTCCGAATTGCAAGTGACCCTCGGAGATGTTTCAACTGTCCCAATTCCTTGATGCTGCAGTCACTAAGTTCTCCCACCAAAAAGTTACTTAAGTTCTGTAGCTTTGTTAGTCTACCCATATTTGGCGGCATCTCCTGCAAGCTTGTACCCTCAATATCAAGATGGAGCATATTTGTCAACTTTTCTAAATTAGCCGGCAACTCAATCAACTGTCTGCATTGGTTTAACTTCAACGTTTTCAGGTAATACAAGTCACAGAAACTTTCAGGCAGCCTTTTAATGGGTGTTTTAGAAAAGTCTAAGTAATGCAAATGCTTCAACCCGGAGATTAGATAAAGCAACTCACTCACATCTTGGCATTGAGACAGAGAAAGAACTCTTAGGCATCGGAGCTTTGGCAATAAACTAGAAAGCATTTCCACATGACCTACGGTAAGCTGCAGCCATGGCTGGGACACCACCAGTAATGTATGCAAGTACTGATGGTTTTGGGTGAGTAGGAATTGTCCAGGCAAATACGTACGTGTACTCCTCACCCACGATAAATGGCGAACTGGTGAGGTAAGTTCACATAATCTGTCACCTTCCAAAAAGATGCAATCCTCTTTCACGATATGTTTGGTAATGTCTCTAACTAGGTCATGCAAAATGAAGCAAGATTTATAAGAGTTAATCCGCAGTTCAAAGATTGACCTTGACACAAGTTCATCAAAGTACGCCTCAGCAACTTCACGGATCTCCTTATTCTGAACTTGTGGAACAAAACCTTCAGCCATCCAAAGAAGGACTAACTCTTCCTTTTGAAATTCATAACCATACGGGAATAATGTGCAGTAGGCAAAACATGGCTTGAGATGTGATGGAAGGAAATGATAACACAATTGTATAGGATGATAAACATTGCCAAATCGAATATGCCTTAAGTCACTCAATACTTTTTCCCAATTCACTACTTTTCTCATAGAATGGAGGACACCTCCTAGTACCTTTAAAGCTAAAGGATGACCACGACAGGTCTGAACAATCTCTCTACCAATTTTTTCCAAGCTTCGGTACCAGTTATAACTTTCGCCTGCAAATGCGTGATTGCAAAATAATTGCCAACTATCATCAGAAGATAAAGGATTGAGCTCAGAAATTGAGTATAGTGGCTTGTTATAAAGTAGTCCTACATTATAGTCGCGTGTTGTCATGATGAGCCAACTTCCTAGAGCCCCAGACCTCAAAGGTGTGAGCAAACGCTCCCATTCATCTGAACTTTGACGCCGAACATTGTCCAGTACAAGTAAAAACTTTTTGCCCATCATTTGCCTCTCTAATTTAACTATCAGTTGCTCTAATGTCATGTTGTGATAACACATCGATGAGAATTCCTTAAGAATTTGTTTAATTATATTAAATACATCAAAATCTCTTGGAACAGATATCCATGCCATGAAATCGAATGAATCTTGAACTTTTTCTTCTCTGTAAACAAGTTGTGCAAGTGTTGTCTTCCCAATGCCACCCACACCCACTATGGAAACTACACGAACGTTATTGTCGTTCATATCATCAGATAGTATCAGTTCTATCAAAGACTCCTTTTTAGCTTTCCTACCGAAGATGGTAGATTCATCAAATAGAGCATTTGTGGGAACTTTCCGAGTTACTTGTGTCCCTCCAGTACACTCTCTGGCCATCGACCAAGCAAGGTCAAGCATAAGCTCATGCATAACAAAACATGTTTCATAACCATAATTTCGTGGTTCAAAGAAAGACCTTGACAAAAGCTCATCAAAATACTCCGCACCAACTTCTTTTGCGTCCTTATCTTCATATTGATGGACGAGCCCTTCTGCAATCCAACGACGGACCAACTCTTCCTTTTGAATTTGATGATCCTTGGGAAGTATTGCACAGTAGGAAAAACATCGTTGTAGATATGGTGGAAGGTATTCATAGCTCAATCGTAGAATTGGAAGAACAGCAGTTCCTGCATAGTCCCACAAACTACTTCCTAATATATTTTCCCATTCCTCGACATTTCTCATAGAACGTAGGAGACATCCTAATGCTTTCACACACAAAGGAAGGCCTCCACACTTCTTCACAAGTTCCTGACCCAATTCTACTAATCGTGGATTCCAATTAAGATTTTCATCGGAAAATACAAGATGACAAAACAATTTCCAGCAATAGTGATGAGATAATTCCTCGAGCTGAACTAACAATGATGAGTGACCCACAAGTGATCCTGCCCTACTGCATTGTGCTGTAACGATGAAGCAACTCCCTGGAGCCCCAGTCTCCAAAAGCTTGACGAAGTTGTACCAAGTACTGTCATTTTGATACCAGAAATCGTCTAGCACAATCAAGAACTTTTGATCCGCCAGCTTTTTCTGTAGTTCAGCTTGAAGCTGCTCCATTCCCATGCTAGTAGCAGAAGCCATTGAAGAGACATCGACAGCCTGAAGAATATGTTTTCCCATCTTGTAAAGGTCAAAATCATCAGGAACACACACCCAATCTTTGACATGAAAATATGCTTGGACTCTTGCATCATTGTAAATGATTTGCGCAAGGGTGGTCTTACCTATACCACTCTTACCCACAATAGAAACGACTCTTATCTTGTTGTCCCCGCCACTCGCTTCTAGTTCATGCGACAGTAGCACTTTCAAAATGGATTCTTTCTCTTCATCCCTGCCAAAGATGACTGATTCAGCAACCAGCGAACAAGACGTACTTGCGGGTACTTCCGGGGATGCTCCAATGGGCTCTCTCATGCCCATAAAACGAAAACGTTCCAGTGCTTTTTCAATTTCAAAATCTAAAATCACTAAAAGTTCCTCCAAATCTTTCCTATTGTCATGTGACTTTCCAGACCACATAAAGTTGCTAACCTTATTCATTGTGGATCGACGAGCAGAAGATTCAGTTTTCGTGCTGTACTCAATCTCATCCAACCTGTGCTCGGCGTAATATAGAGAATTTTGAAGACTGAGCCAAGTTTCCTTGTCATTAATAGCAATCTCGACATTCCTTGCATCATCAAGCATTCCTTGAAGTTTTGTCAGAGAATTCTTAGCCTGCTCCAGAAGTTGACGATTAAACTTGACGGTTTTGAGTGACTCAAAAGCCAATAGTTCGAGCAATCTAGCAATGACAGCAGAGACAAAAACACAGGAAATCATGGTGCTGACCAATCCCTCTTCTGGAAGAGTCAACAGACCCAATCCCTAATTTGGGAGGTTCTGATAATTGATAATTGATAATTAGCAGGGGCTATGGTATCCCTTTATGTATGTAATACGCACCGTCTGCTTGTGGATCTTCAGTTTCTTTAACGTCTTTTACTGATGTGTCGCCGTTTCTTGGTTGTAATTGTATGTTGATCACGTGACTTACACGGATTCTTTTACTTTTTTATATGTGTATGAGCAGAACTCTTTCTTCTCTGTAAACAAGTTGCGCAAGTGTTGTCTTCCCAATGCCTCCCAAACCCACCATGGAAGCTGCACGAATGTTATTGCCATTCATATTATCAGATAGTATCAGTTCTATCAAAGACTCCTTTTCAGCTTTCCTACCGAAGATGGTAGATCCATCAAATAGAGAATTTGTGAGAACTGAATGAGTTACTGGCGTCCCTCCAGTACCCTCTCTGGCTATCGACCTAGCAAGGTCATGCATAAGCTTATGCATGACAAAACATGTTTTATAACCATAATTTCGTGGTTCCAAAAACAGACCTTGACAAAAGCTCATCAAAAATACTCCGCAGCAACTTCGTTTATGTCCTTATCTTCATATTGACAGACGAGCCCTTCTGCAATCCAACGAAGGACCAACTCTTCCTTTTGAATTCCATGATCCTCGGGGAGTATTGCACAGTAGGAAAAACATCGTTGTAGATATGGTGGAAGTTATTCATAGCTCAATCGTAGAATTGGAAGAAACCCAATTCCTGCATAGTCCCACAAACTACTTCCTAATATGTTTGCTCATTCCTCGACATTTCCCACAGAACGTAGGAGACATCCTAATGCTTTCACACACAAAGGAAGGCCTCCACACTTCTTCACAAGTTCCTGACCCAACTCCCCTAATCGTGGATTCTGATTAAGATTTTCACCGGAAAATACAAGATGACAAAACAATTTCCAGCAATAGTCATTAGATAATTCATTGAGCTGAAATATCAATGGTGACTGAATCGCAATTGACGCTACCATACTGCTCGGTGTTGTAACGACGAGGCAACTCCCTGGAGCCGCAGTCCTCAAAAGCGTGAACAAGCTGCTCCAACGATAGAGAGATTGATTGGAGACATTTTCTAGCACAATCAAGAACCTTTGACCATCCAATTTGCTCCATTGCCATGCTATTTTCAGATGCCATTGAAGAGACACCGACACCCTCAAGAATATCTTTTCCCATATTGTAAAGGTCAAAATTTTCAGAAGCGTATAGCCATGCTTTGACATCAAAATGTTCTTGGACTCTTCCATCATAATAAATGAGTTGCGCAAGGGTTGTCTAACCTATACCACTCTTACCCACTAAAAAACCACCCTCACGTTGCTGTCGCCACCACTCGCTCCTAGTTCATGCGACAATAGCATTTCCAAAATGGCTTCTTTCTCATCATGCCTACCAAAGATGCCTGATTCTGATTCAACAACTAGCCAACTACACACACTTGCCAGTACTTTTGGGGGTGCTCTACTGGTAGCTCTCACCCCTAAAATATCCAGTACAACTCCAAGACTCACAGAAAAGTGCTGTAAAAGTGCTTCCAAATCTTTCCCATTGCAATGTGACTTTTCCTTATTTATAGTGTATCTATGAGCAGAAGATTTGGTTTTCATCAACTTGAGTTGCATGGTGTTGAACCAATCTCATCCAACCGGTGCTCGGCGTGATAAAGAGTATGTCGAAGATGACAAAGCCAAGTTCCCACGTCTTGAACAGCAGCCTCCGTATTCGCTGCAACATCGAGCACTGCTTGGATTTTTTTCAGTTCATTTTTTAAAACAATTGGCGAGGCCTTCCCATTGTCTTCCTGTTGGAATTTTGAACAGAAACGATAGGAAAAGTAAGCTAAGAAAGATTGATGTATTTTCTACGAGGTATTTCAATTCATTCTATCTAACCATATCTGATCGTGTATTTATCTAGGTTTACACATAACTGAAAATCAAAAAAAATCTTTAACAAATTCAGATATTTTGACTATAAAATCAGGAAATTATCTTACCAAAATTTGTAGGACTAAAACAACTTAAAGACTAATTCAAATTTTGAATCAACTTTTAACATTGGTATCAGAGCACCTTTCGATTTTGGGCCTATGAAAAAAGAAGAAAGGAGATAGAGGCAGCTTAGATTGTCGGTTTCTGACCTAACTTCCTATAGATGACTGAAGCGACAAAACTAGAAACAAGGGTTACAAGATAGAGTGAAGAGGTAAAGAGTTGAAGGAATTGATCGTCATATTTGCAGTAGTCGTCTTCTCTTGCCTTGTGTTTCTTGACGTAAACAATTGGGAAAAATTTTTCCAAGAAATCATCTATTAACATTACACCATCGGATATGCCAATGTCATAGCTGAACATGAGACCTCCGAAGGCTACAATGACGATACAAACAAACACCTGCACTGTAAGCTTGACAGGGAAGTCCTTCCCAAAGGCAAAATCTGACATGAATGCAAATTTGGCACAAGCAAAAGAATATCTTTTTTGAAATTAGAGAGAAGTGCTCTAAGGAAATTTATGACATAAAATTGGTGAGAAGTGCGTCAATAATTTGAAATGACAAAAAGTGCATCAATAGTTAGAGTTGACGAGAGGTGCATCAACAATTGAAGAGAACTGCTTCAATGAATATTAGAGAGAGGTGCTCCAACCATTGTTTTGAATACCGTTCCGTACCGGCCGGTACCGGCCGGACGGTACCGTACCGGCCGGAAAACGGAACGGTATTGACCCTTTGGGT
>JANIIA010000190.1:7594992-7607665 GCA_027478495.1 Erythroxylum alaternifolium
ATCTGGGATTCAATGAAGCAGAAATACGAGGGATCCACCAAGGTGAAGAGAGCACAGCTACAAGCATTGAGAAAGGAGTTCGAAATGCTGACCATGAAGGAAGGAGAAAAGGTTGACAGCTTTATGGCACGCACTCTGACAGTGGTGAATAAGATGAAGATGAATGGTGAGCAGATGCAATCCAGCGTGGTTGTAAGTAAGGTCCTGAGATCTTTAACTCCTAAATTTAATTATGTTGTGTGTTCAATTGAGGAGTCAAATGATCTAGATAAAATGACTATTGATGAGCTCCATGGAAGCTTGCTTGTTCATGAACAGCGAATGCAAGGAAGTCAGGAGGAAGAACAAGCTTTAAGGGTTTCTTTTGATGAGAAGCCGAGTAGAGGAAGGGGCAGAGTTTTTTTTCGGGGTGGTCGAGGAAGAGGAAGAGGGAGATCATTCTGGACATTCATTTTGATAATGTCCCAAATTATGACACTTGAAACATTCTACAGTAGCTTGGGCATAGTTTTTTTCCGGGGTGGTCGAGGAAGAGGAAGAGGGAGATCATTTCAAAACAAAGCTACTGTAGAATGTTTCAAGTGTCATAATTTGGGACATTATCAAAATGAATGTCCAGAATGGGAGAAACAAGCAAACCATACTGTAAGTGTAGAAGAAGAGGAACTTGTGCTAATGACTTATGTTGATCCTCCTAAAACTAATAGGGAAGAAATCTGGTTTCTTGATTCTGGTTGTTCCAATCACATGACTGGAAACAAGGAGTGGTTCGTGGAGTTAGACAAAGGATTCACACAAACTGTGAAGCTTGGCAATGACACCAGATTAGCAGTGGTAGGAAAAGGAAGTGTAAGGCTCCAAATGAATGGCGTCACTCAGATAATTTCAAATGTATTTTATATACCTGAGTTAAAAAGCAATTTGTTGAGCATGGGACAGCTCCAGGAGAGAGGTTTGGCTGTCGTGATCCAGCAAGGAACGTGCAAGATTTATCATCCTAGTAGAGGGCTGATTATGCAGACTAATATGAGTGGAAATAGAATGTTTTATCTATTAGCCACTAGTGCATCGTCAAAGGAGTCCAAATGTTTTCAAGTTGAAGCCCTGAATGAGAAAGAGGCAAACTTGTGGCATCGTCGCTTCTGTCATTTGAATTATGCAGGGTTGAGAATGCTTGCAGACAAAAAGATGGTGAAAGGCGTACCTTTACTCAACACTCCAGAGAAATTGTGTGAAGCTTGCTTAGTTGGCAAACAACACAGAGGATCCATATCAAAATCCAGTTCATGGAGAGCATCAAAGCCACTTCAACTGGTGCATTCAGATTTATGCGGGCCTATCAAACCAGCCTCTAATAGCAATAGAAGGTATATCATGACCTTTATTGATGACTTCTCACGAAAAACCTGGGTTTATTTTCTGTGTGAAAAATCAGAAGCCTTTATTACATTCAAGAACTTTAAAGCTTGTGTTGAGAAGGAGGCTGGTGCAGCTATTATCTGTTTGAGAACAGATAGGGGAGGCGAATTCAACTCAAATGAATTCGATGAGTTCTGTCACACACAAGGCATAAGCAGGCAGCTGACAATGGCATATACTCCACAGCAGAACGGAGTCGCTGAATGCAAGAACAGAACGATCATGGATGCTGTGCGCTCGATGTTGGCTGATAAAGAAGTTCCAAAAGTGTTCTGGCCTGAAGCTGTAAAATGGTGCGTTCACATTCAAAACAGGAGTCCCACTGCAGCACTACATGAACAAACTCTAGAAGAAGCATGGAGTGGTGTGAAACCATCAGTGGATTATTTTCGAATTTTCGGATGTATAGCACATGTCCACATTCCATATCAGAAGAGGAGCAAACTTGATTCCAAAAGTACAAAATGTGTATTCTTGGGAATAAGTGATGAATCCAAAGCTTATAGGCTTTACGATCCAACTGCAAAGAAAATTGTTGTCAGCAAAGATGTATTGTTTGAAGAAGAAGAGAGCTGGCATTGGAATAAAACTGAAAAATTGAAGGATGACGAGCAAGAAGATGACGAAGAGAGTATTATGGCAGAAGAGCCCGTTGAAAATGATTTAAGCACCAATCCATCACCAAATGAAGTACATACTGAGGAAGCTGTAGTTGAAGGGAGGGGTGAAAGACTCAGAAGAAAACCAGTTTGGATGATAGATTACGCAGTAGGTCTGTCAGAAGAAGAATGTCAGGCAATGATCACGACAACACCAGATGACCCAATTTTCTTTGAGGATGCAGTCAGAAGCAAGAAATGGAGAGAAGCTATGGCAGCAGAAATTCACGCCATAGAGAAAAATAATACATGGGAGCTGGTGGATTTACCTGCAGGAGGCAAACCAATTGGAGTAAAATGGGTTTTTAAAACAAAACTCAATGAAAAGGGAGATGTTGACAAATACAAGGCTGGATTGGTGGTCAAGGGTTATGCTCAGCATTATGGAGTGGATTCTACTGAAGTGTTTGCACCAGTAGCTCGCCTTGACACCATTCGAGTAATACTTGCAGTAGCAGCACAACAAGAATGGATTGTATTCCAGCTTGATGTTAAGAGTGCTTTCCTTCATGGAGAGCTTGATGAGGAGATCTATGTGCACTAGCTTAAGGGATTCATTAAAGATGGTGAAGAAAGAAGAGTCTACAAATTAAAGAAAGCATTGTACGGGCTCAAACAAGCCCCTAGGGCGTGGTATCACAGGATTGAAGCATACTTTCTTCGAGAAGGTTTTGAGAAGTGCACCAGTGAGCATACTTTGTTCACTATATCAGAAAGAGGTAATATCTTGATAGTGAGTCTTTATGTAGATGATTTGATTTTCACGGGAAGTGATTTGAATATGTGCAATAAGTTTAAAGAATCAATGCTGCTTGAATTTGATATGTCTGATCTTGGACAAATGAAATATTTTCTTGGAGTGGAAGTGTTGCAAAGCTCAAAAGGTATCTTCATTTGTCAAAGAAAATATGCACGAGAAGTGTTGGCAAGATTTGAAATGGAAAATTGCAATGCTGTGAAGAATCCCATGGTTCCTGGCACAAAGTTGTCTAAAGATGAAGAAGGGACTAGAGTTGATGCATCTCGGTTCAAACAATTAGTGGGGAGCCTCATGTATCTGACTGCGACAAGGCCAGATCTGATGTATTCTGTGAATCTTATTAGCAGATATATGTCGAAGCCAACTATGACACATTGGTTGGCAGCCAAAAGAATTCTAAGGTATGTGAGGGGCACCACTGAATTAGGCATCTTCTATAAAAGGAAAGAGGGCAGTTTAAGACTTTCAGCTTTCATAGACAGTGGATATGCTGGTGATATTGATGATCGCAGAAGCACTTCTGGCTATGTGTTCATGATAGGTTCTGGAGCTGTGTCATGGTCATCAAAGAAGCAAACAGTAGTAACATTGTCCACTACTGAGGCAGAATATATCGCAGCAGCATTGTGTGCATGTCAATGCATATGGCTCAAAAGGATCATGCGAGAAATTGGATTAGAAGAGAATGAAGGTACTGTGATTCAATGTGATAGTAGCTCTGCTATTCAGTTGGCTAAGAATCCAGTTTTCCACGGAAAAAGCAAACACATCCATGTAAGGTATCATTTCTTGAGGGAATTGGTGAATGATGGTGTCGTGAAATTGAAATACTGCAGTACACAAGAACAGGTTGCAGACTTGATGACAAAACCTTTGAAGCTGGAACAGTTTGACTAACTTCGTGGAATGCTGGGACTGATTGATGCATCAGAAGTAAGCTAAAAATACATGTTTTAGCTTAAGGGAGGGATTGTTAGCTGAAACATCGGAATTATAGTTATGGGTTTACTAATTCAGCACAGTTAGTTTCAATAAGTCCTATTCTCTCGTAAAGATAAGGGATGTTTTATGCATTACGCTGGATATGCGTAATTCTGTTAATGTTGCAATTTTGTAAGGCTATAAGTAGCCATTGTTTTATTAAAATAAAGGCAGACTTTCCTCTCAGTTTACAATCTCTTGGCTTCTGATTTTAACAGGAACGAGTTTGCGTTATTGCTCGGTTTATACCTATTATGAATACTAGCATGGTTCAATGCCGTTTTTATGAACAATATGACGAACCACCACTCGTGGCTGTTCTTTTTCAACACTGGAGTGAAAGTACAATTTCTCATACTGGTTTATCAATTAGTAGAAATGGTGTGGGAGCATTCCTCAAATATTTCAGCCAAAAATATACAAAGGATATTGTACTTTCGTAACAAAATATCAAACAAAAGACTATGAAGACATTTTCTCTCTAAACCTCTCGTTAATGTCAAAGTTCTTCATCCCATGAGTTTTAGCATGAAAGTATGACTACAAACAAGACTCGCAATAAGGTGAATGTAAAAGAATGACTAGCTCAAAATTCTCAACCATTAAAAGAAAGTGACTTAACTCTACTCTTGCAACAAAAGTCGAAAGCCCAAACATTATTGGCTGCAATAAAAATAAAAGAAGAATAGTTTGAGATCATGAAACAATTACTAAAATCAAGATCGTTCAAAGTGACCTTAGAAAACAATGAAGACCAAGAACTTAACCCAAAAGACCAAGAGATTAATTTAATCAATTTGTAAAAATGTGAGCCCAAGTACTTTATAAAATGTTAGCCTAACTATTAAAAACTACTCAAAGCAATTATTCAACAATCAAAAAAGAGATTTTGTTCATTGTTTTGTGTATTACAAAATTTCAAGGTGATTTATTAAACCAAAATTTTTTACTTCAGATTCATTGAAAATCTGCAAAAGAAGTTTTATTAAAAGATGTTCAGAATATTGCTTCAAAACATAATTTTGCCAGATGGCAAGCACTTTTGAGTATATTTGACTTTGATATTGAATTCATTAAGGGTGAAGCAAACTCCATTTCTGATTTCCTAACTAAAGAATTTTTTCAATCTAGATCATGATCATCATCATCATCATCATCATCACCCAATTTGAAATCCCACAATGAAGCGGAGTCTGGAGAGGTTTGATAGTACGCAGCTTTATTCCTACATAGTAGAGAGGTTATTTCCGGTAAACTCACATACAGATGTGACAATAAAAAATGATGCAGATGAAAACTGATATGTTAAGATCATGATCCCAAGAGCAAAAACCCCTTCCAAAGCCTCTATTAAAAGCCCAAAGAACCAAATGAGCCAATCTCTTATTCAAGTGAGCACATCTCCTACTCGTGTGAGCCTGTCTACTTCAAAGACTACCCCTTCAAAGCCCACAACTTAACAATCAGTAAAAGCTTAGAAATAGATATTGGAAGAAAAGAAAACAATACGCTTTCTACCAAAACAGCAAGGTAAGAGTTCACCCAATATGGTTGACATTTCTAAGTCGCTAAAGCATCTTTCAACAACTCCAAGGTTGATTATACCTATGAGAGATTCACTGAACGAATGTCCATAAAAGAACAATCTTGAAAAAATGGTTTCTGAAAATACAGTTAGAAATTTTATTTTACATGAGCCAAATCAAATAAAAAAATCTTCAACAAGTTTTTCGAAAGATTTGCAAATTTTAAAACAAAAACCTTTTTAAAGCATTATTTTGAAAAGAATATTTTCAAAAAATGTTGACAATTAAAATTGTGTTTTACAACCCATATTCTTTTACAATGATCAACAATGTTTTTCCAAAAAGATGGCGTAATAAGTCTTGGGATGTATCCAAAACCCAAAATTATTATATGCATATCCTTAAAGAAATTGAATATGTAAAAATCAAGCATCATTATGTTGAACCTGACAAAACAGTTTCTGTATACTCTATATGTAAAATCAATAAAGTAATTCATCTTATGGAGTAGCGAATTGAGTCATAGAAGCTTAAGAAATTTGAAACTTGATTTATAACAAATTTGCCTTATTGTCAGATTTATACCTATTATGACTATCACAAGCCTGGTTTAATGCTTTTTTTATGAACAATGTGATGAACCACCACTCTTGGTTGTTCTTTTGAACTAGAATGAAATATAATTTCTTCTTCTGGTTGGTATAATGGTATGAGAGAATTCTCGAGATAGTTCCACCAAAAGTATATGAAGGATATTGTACTTTCAAAGCGAAATACCAAATAAAAGACTATGAAGATGTTTTCTCTCTAAACATTTTGTTCATGTCAAAGTTTGTCTAATGGGTTTTAGTATGGAAGTATGACTACAAACAAGACCCACAGTTAGATATTCCAATATTGGTGAGAAAATTCAAGGTGAAATAGTGGGACAAATTTTCGCAAGGAAATAAAACTTATCAAGTGGTTGTAGAAGAATGACTAGCCCAAAATTCTCAACCATTAAAACAAAGTGAACTAACTCTATTCTTGCAATAACAATCAAAAGTCGAAACATAATTAGCTGCAGCAAAAACAAAACGAAGAATATTTTGAGATCATGAAACAATTACTGAAATCACGATCGTCCACAACAACCTCAAAAAAATGAAGATCAAGAACTTGAGCTAGAAGAACAAAAAACTAATTTAATCAATTTGTAAAAATGTGAGCCTGTGTACTTTGTAAAATGTGAGCTCAACTATTATACTTATGTATTATAAAATATGAGCCCAACATAAGTGCCCAAAACAAGAAAATGTTTTAAATTATTTGACATGACATAAACTTTGCACCAAAGACAACCATAGGTGACTTCTATAAAGGAGACCAATTTGAAAAAGTGAAATAACAAGAAAGGAAACTAAGGAATCTATACAAGGAGGAAGTTCAAAACAAGGAGGGAGCCTCTCCAGAGTCTCTTCTTCCTCTCTTTCTTCTTTGTTCTTACTCTCCTTAAAGCTTGAACGTCCCTTCCTTCTTTCTAAAGTCTTGAACTATGCCCTAAAGTCCCCAAAGCCTTCTCAAAGCCCCTCAAAATCAAAGCTTCCTACAAAGTTTTGTATTTGTGACAAATACCTTATTTGAGTAAAACTCTTTGAATTTGAGCTCTCTTTTCTTTTCTTTTCTTCTTCAAAACCCTTAAGCTCCTGTAATGCTTCACATGTTATGAGAAACATTTATTTGAAAGTTTAATTTGAGTTTATTTGCACTTATTTACTTTTGAGCAAAACTTGTAGTGGACTAGCTCTACTGCCTGCCAAGCTTTTATATTTGCATTAATATTTGATATTTGTTCTTTATATTGGCATATTGCATCTTGTAGCGGTAAGTTCTATCGCCCAGTAAGGTGTAATATTATTTATTTGCTTTAATATTTGCATTCTTATCTATGTTGAGTGTTATAACTTGTAGTGATCAGCTTTGCCGCCCATTATGTTACGATATTCAATACTTGCTTCTATTCGGTTTAATTTGCTTTGATATTTGTCCATATTTGTTTCTATATGCTTAAATATTTGCATATATTTTCTTTTAATGCTTTAAATTTGTGAAATAAATTTACCAAAACCTAGAAAAAGAAATAAATATTTTAAACAATAACAACAACAACAGATCGTAAAAACCTTAAGAGTCTTGACAATAACCCCGAAGTGAGATATTTGTCTTGCTATTATTAGAACAATTGGATTTTGCATAATAGACTAATAGAAAGAATAAAAAGAAAATTGAACATTTGCAAAGAGCATTTGATCCTCTTGAGTAGACCTTATGTATCTACTTATAATTTACCAATTTTGAGCCCTGAGACTTCTTTCCTTTTCTTAAAGTGAGCCTTTGATTTGTGATTTTGGTGAGTTCCTTTAAAAAACTTAAAGTTTATCCTTAATCGTCCTTACAGCCTTCAAAGCTTTCTACTTGTTCCCTCTTAGTTGATCCTCTCGTTACCTAGTCTAAGTGAAATATTTAATAAATAAATGGCTCAAAAATAGAAATAAAAAATTCAGTTAATTGATTATGAATTATAATAAAAGAGAAATAAAATAAATCCAATCAATTGATAATGAGTTATAATAAAATACATACACACTAATCAAAAGTAATATTTTAAAATTTATCTAATACATACTGAAAAAAACAAGTTATTTATGATTTAACTTGTTTTTATCAATTATAAAGGACCAATAAATTAAAACTCATACAAATGATGCATATAATTATAACTAATGTTGACAGCTTAGATTATGCTTGATATGATTTAGTACAATATAAAATCAATGGATGAGTTAGATTGAGTTTCAAACTACGTTTGAATTCAATAACATTAATTAAAACGACGTCATTTTATTAAACTAAGAATTTTATATAATTTTTGGGCCCAACATTCAATTAAGCGCCGAATTATCTTAAACTCAACCTAAGTTCAAATTTAAGTTACGAATCCCAAGTTTGATTACACTTCGAGTTATGCTTAGACCCATACCCAAACTAGCCAACCCAAGTACTATCCCGGGTTATTACAAGTTCGGATAAATCACATGGAGTGGGTAAGATAATCAGTATCCTAACAACTTCTAACTGTTGCCTTTATTTAAATTCCACTATGAATAGATAAATCATGCATGTTATATCTAATCCTAAGTTTCTAAGACCCTATTATAAGAGTTTTAGAAGAGGTAAATTTAGAATTTTAAAGTCCCTCAGATTCTTACATAGCCTGTATACTTCTGCGTACAAGAAGTCGTCACGTACTAGTTGGTGAGCTGCTGATTGATCACTACCCTGCTCAGTATCAAGTTTCCATCAACTTCAAATTTCTTAGTAGTTTTAACTCCCATATTATTACTGGGAGCGAGACATTCACAATTAATCCGACCAAAAAAAACATACCTACAGGTTAGAGAATCTTAAACAGAAAAAATTACCCCTTTCCTTCATTTCATATTAATTATTTATTTTATCGACTTTTGTTTGTGATTATCAAATCATCAGGTGAAAGCTACAAAAAGTAAACGGCCAGGAACACGACAAAGATCTCAAGATACTGTAACTATTTGACGAGGCCCACCAATCAAAACCTACCCTTTTCACTTTCAACTATTGTTCTTTACGAGACGGCTCTGTTTGACCAATAAGACAGAAATACCAACAGCTAGGCTGTCCTCTCCTCCTGTTTCATTATTACAGCTACAGCTGTATTAACCATAGGTTCCTGTGGTCAAGTAAACCACAACCACGTAAACTATGTAATTTCATCGGACTTGATGCGTGTCGATGTCACATCAATGATCAGTACCCGCATCCCACCATCTGGTGAAATGATCATACATGTTGTTGTGACATTTTTAACCTGTCCTGTCGTTAAAGTTCCCATTCTCCGATAAGCCTTTGTCTCTGACATCAGACAACTCTCTTCTCGTCTCACTTCTTCCGAGTTCTTCGACCATGGAACTGCCTTAACTCTTCACAAGGCTTAGATAAACACTCAACGTTTGAAACTTCGATTCAAAGCTTCAAAAAAAATGGTGTCTTTAGAAGATTCTCCGTCATATTACTCGTCAAATCGATTCCCTTTAACCGGAAACTGCAGCTTATACAGCTCCACTACCAAAACTCACCGCAACATTGGCAGGTCCATGAGGACTAGACGGTCCAATCTCTACGAAAACGACGACGTCAGCTTCAGCTCTTCTACTTCAGTTCCCGATAACTCGACAACCCACTTGTCGGAGAACCTTACAGACTCGGTCATCGACGTAAAACTCGATGAACTCGCTTCAAAAACCAACAACACCAGTAGCTACAAGTCGGGTAAGTCTTCTCCTTCTTTTACGGAGGATGAGTTTCTCGATATCTCGCAAGCGTTCAGCGATTTTTCGGCGTGTAGCAGCGATATATCGGGAGAGCTCCAATTTCTAGCGAGCTTGCCGCTGCCGGAAAATGTATCCAGGGAAGAATCTGAAGTAGAGCCATGCATGGGGTTTCTACAGCGAGAAAGCTTCTCGACAGAGATAATTGAGAGCATCTCACCGGAGGATCTGCAGCCTACAGTGAAGATCTGCATCGACGGGCTGTGGTCGCCGTCCACTGCCATCAAGAGATCCGCCGCGGCGAAGCTTCGATTACTGGCGAAGAATCGATCGGATAACCGTGCGTTGATCGGAGAATCAGGGGCCATTCCGGCGTTAATCCCACTTCTTCGGTGCAACGATCCGTGGACCCAAGAGCACGCGGTCACAGCGATGTTGAATCTCTCACTTCATGAGGGAAACAAGGAGTTGATGACCAAGGCTGGTGCGATTAAGTCTCTGGTTTATGTGTTGAAGACAGGGACAGAGACGTCGAAGCAAAACGCGGCATGTGCGTTGCTTAATTTGGCTTTGGTTGAAGATAACAAGACGTCAATAGCGGCAAGTGGTGCAATCCCCCCTTTGGTTTCTCTGTTGATTAATGGTTCTAACAGAGGAAAAAAAGATGCATTGACGACCCTTTACAAGTTGTGTTCGATACGGTCGAATAAAGAGAGGGCAGTGAGTGCCGGTGCAGTGAAGCCGCTTGTTAGGATGGTGGCGGAGCAAGGCGTGGGAATGGCAGAGAAGGCAATGGTGGTATTGAGTAGTCTGGCGGCGATCAAGGAGGGTAGGGTGGCGATTGTCGAGAATGGTGGAATTGCTGCTTTTGTTGAGGCTACCGAAGATGGTTCTGATAAAGGAAAGGAATTTGCTGTGCTTACATTGTTGCAACTGTGTGCTGATAATGTTAAAAATCGAGGGTTGCTTGTGAAGGAAGGTGGGATTCCTCCTCTTGTTGCACTTTCGCAAACTGGAAGTGTTCGTGCAAAGCATAAGGTTGGTGAAAAATGGTAACTTTGGATTTGTCCATTGATTTAGAATTTAGAGTTGGTGAAGTTTTGATGGTGTTTGATCGCTTGTTGTTGCTTGCAGGCTGAGAGGCTTCTTGGGTACTTGAGGGAGTCAAGGCAAGAAGAGGCTTCATCTTCCACTCCTTAATCTCATAGTTTACGCTATAATCTTTTACTTTGAAGTTACTAAGCATCAGGTTTTTAGTTGTACAGTGTGGCTGATGAATGTGGGAGAGAATGGTTAAGATTGGGATTCAGGAGTTCAGTGAGGAAGAGACGGACTTATCATATTGTACGGTGTAATCTAGCTCCTGGGCCTTGTTCTTGTTGTTGCGTGATTTTTTTTATATCTATACGTTATGTACGTACGTTTATTCAGTACTCTGAATGATACGACAGTTTGATCCCCCGAAAAAAAAAGTACGATTTTGACTATTAAACAGCAAGACTTAATAATTTAAAACTTTAATATACTCCAATTTTAAATTTTCATTTATTTTTTATATTTTCAAACTTATTTTATACAGAATTTAGCTCTGATATGATATAGTATTGATACCGTAATACCAGTCAATATTAAATATCGTATTAGATAAAAATTTAAAATTATAAAATTTATAAAATTATAAGATAATCCATTGATATATTATGTTATACAATTTTTTACTTTATTTCAATCATAATAATAATAATTTGATATAATAAATATTTTTTATTTTTATTAATATTATTTTCACTTATTGCTTGTAAATTAAAATAAATTTAATTTCAAATATTATCTTTACATGTTTCAAAACTTATTATAATATTTTTTACATGTATATATTAAATATATATTATACATATAAAATATATAAAATTTGAAAAATATTAAATATGATTGTAGTAAACTAATATAAAATTATACATAATTTTATCTTTTTTAATGCAAAAATAATTATGATTTTATAGAGGAGATTTTTTATTTTTTATTTTTTATATTTTTGAGAAAGATGACAGTTGGAAAGGTGGTCAGACTTCACGAGCTACCAGTGTAAGTTTTTTTAACGAAAATGTCATCAGCATGCTAATATGTCTTAGGCTTAAGCTTAGGCTTGTTTAGGGAAGCGGTGGTAATTGATAAATTACTAAAATAAGTACTAATGTGTTTGAGATTGTTGTTTTGATAACTGCTGAAATATGAAAATATGTGATTGATAAATGTGGTTGCGATTGTGATTGCTGTTTTGATAACTGCTGGAACATGAAAATATGTGTTTGGCAAATGTGGTTGCGATTGTGATTGTTGAAAATAGATAAAATGACTAAAAAATTCATTGATTTAATAAACTATTAATTATTGTATAAATAATTAAAAAATATATTATTAGTCATAAATTTAAATTTTAAAATTTTAAATAATAAAATATTAAATTAATGTAAGAAAATATAAATAAAATAAATTTAATGAATAAAATATTTCATAAAAATACATTATTAGTCATATTAATTAAAAGTATAATGGAAAATAATACTTGTAGTGAAGATTATTAATGGAAACTAAAATTTCTGCCACAGAAGTAGTTTCCTACCACAACTCTTTTTATGCTTATTAATTTATGCGGTGGCACCGCACTTTTTTCCAACCTCCGGTTGTTTACCGTAGATCCAAACATGTGACTGTATTTAAAAACTGCGGTGAATAAGTACTTATCTCTACCACACTACAGATCCAAGTGCACCCTTAATTTGAGAGAGAGGTGGTATTCTCAATAAGTATTTACGTGTTTGAGATTGTTATTTTGGTAATTGCTGAAACGTGAAAAAAAAGTATTTGACAAGTATGGTTGTGGTTGCTGAAAAGAGATAAAATAACTAAAAAGTTCATTGATTTAATAAACTATTAATTGTTGTATAAATAATTAAAATATATATTATTAGTCATATAAAT
>JANIIA010000190.1:7607765-7620434 GCA_027478495.1 Erythroxylum alaternifolium
TAGTCATATTAATTAAGAGTATAATGAAAAATAATACTTGTAGTGAAGGTTATTAATGGAAAGTAAAATTTCTACCGTAGAAGTAGTTTCTTACCGCAACTCTCTTTTTACTTATTGATTTCTGCGGTGGTGCCGCAATTTTCTTCAACCTCTAGTTGTTTAATCTAAACATGTAATTATGTTTGAAAATTTTGATGAATAAGTATTTATCCTCACTGTATTGTAGATTCAAATGCAGTCTTAACGATGATTGAAAGTAAACTTCCGTCAGGATTATGGTTTCATAGATGCCTAACGTGACATTATCTTGTAAAAATTATGTTTATACGTTATATATAAATCAGAGAACGACTTAATGTTACCATAAGTTCACTCGGCCTTACCAATTACGTAGTCGTGTATGTGCCCGCGTGAGTAGATACGAAAATGAGAGGTTGAAATGTCGAAAGCACTGAATCATGAAGTTATGTCTTTGACTATTACTTATCATCACTTCGTTCTTCTGCATGTCATTATCTTCTTATCAAACTAAAGATTAAGATTAGCAGCAGCAAATCTCTAACAGATTTCGTTCCACGTTAATAGGCACAATTAAAGCTCCAATTAAAATATTAACTTTCTCCGATGCCAAACAGATCTGTCAGCAACCTTCTTAATAGTTATGGACCCCAGGTTCTTCCGAGGTTTCGTATTCATGCCGCACATCCACATGATTACACGCCCAAGTTCGTAGGACCCTTATAGGTTTTGTTTATTTGTATATTTTCTCACCCGACGAAGACCCACCAACCCATTAAAGCCTCCACAGTGTTTTTGCGTTATGGTTTCTGTACGGGGCATACCAGACATGGCATACAGCTTCTCTCTTCTTCTTTTCCCTCTCCTTTTTTCATGTTCTTTGTCGTTGCTCACCTTGCATTAGCTGGCAAGAGCAGGTATGTTCTTTGTCTTTCTCTTTGAGTAGTCGCTATCTCCAAAGTCAGTACTGTGATGAGTACGAGTGTGGGTTCCCCTGAGCAGATGATGCTGGTTTTTCATGATTTCTGGTGGCCTAGTGACATAATACGAGTTTTAATGCTTAAGCAATTTGTCTACTCTTCTCTAACGTTTGAACGAGGTTGGCGGTTGACTCGGTAATAATACATTGCGGTCGGAATTCAGAGGATTGAAAATGACGGCTGAGTTAAAACCATTGATCTATTGTGCTGTTGGAAAGCTTAAAAAGTCCTAGATTGAAAATAAATTAGAAATATAGGGACTGATATATAAATATATAATTTGTAATCTAAGGCATTAGGTGAGTTAGGTTGCAGACTTTTTAATACATACATTTAACAAAATAAAGCAATAGCAAGTAGATATGCTAACTGGAGTGCACTTCTTGGGAATTTAAGTTAAATCTAATTTTTTGATTTCAAATAGGTTTAATAAATTAATTCAAAAAATGGAATTTTTACTAGTGTTGCTGTTGTATGCGTATACATATTAAAATAATAAACTATAAATCGAGATAATAATAATAAAATATAAATAAATAAATACTCAATAAATAAAAATAAATAATACAATAAAAATATGATAAAGTAAAAAGTAAAAATAAAAGATAAAATAAGTAAATAATATGCTAAAGATAAGAATCTTTAACCAAACATAGTTGGTGTAAATGGGTCAGCACTCTCATCCCTTAACTAGAAGTCTCAAGTACGAGTCCTAAGAATGGAGAAACTTATTTGGTCAGCATTTTACCCCTTACGTGATGTGGATGACATAAAAGCACCTTCTTATAATTAGGACCCTCCTAAAACACTCCGTGAGCTAACAAAAAAAAAAGATAAGAATCTCTCTTGTTATTTTGAACATGGATGACAATAAGCTAGTTCATAAGGCAGATTCAGGTGCTTTCAAGGGACCAGTCTATAGGTTAGATCCAGGCTCAAACAGACCTGAGACTTAATTATTCTAAGCAAACTGACATCGTTTTGTTTAGAAGAGTTGAGTCTCGAGTAAGTCTAAGCCTGAACAGCCCAAGCTCAGACTCAATTAAAAAAAGACGTTTTATACTTTTAATTTTTATACGTATTGTACTTTCATCATGTATATAATATCATATGCTATCTCCTTTAAATTCTTGACTAAATGCAGCAATGGTTTTGTACAACTTTTGTCTTCAACCAAAAAAGGAAAATGAAGAGAAACAGTTCTTGATTCATAAAATGTAAATCTGTTTAGCTCATAGCAATGGAGAAAAAATTATGAAACAGAAAGTATAAAACTACCAAGGCGGGCCAGAGTTCTTAATCAGTCAAACTAACCAAATAGGGTCCTTTATACAGTCATTGCTGATAGAAATGAATGACTGAAGTTGTTGCATGATCCACACCTGTATTCACATACAGTTACTACCCACAAGAGTTTATTCTTCTTGGAAGACATTCACAGTACTTAACATTCATGCTATGCATCATTGGCAACATCTTCGGGTTCGGGTTTGGGTTTGGGTTTGGACTTCTTTCCTCCGCATAGGCTTGGCCGGAAGCCAACTTCTAACATTTTCTCTACCTCCTCAAATGGCATTCCTTTGGTCTCTGGCACAAACCTATAAATGAATAGTAGGCCGATGAAACTAAAGGCTGCAAAGAGGAAAAACGTTCCTCCAGCACCCAGAGCCTTAGTCAGACTTAAGTAGGACTGGCTCACTATGAGATTTGAAGTCCAGTTAGCCACTGCAGCAATCCCTCCACCAAGCCCTCTGTATCTCAATGGGTATATTTCTGAGTTCACTATCCATGGTATTGTACCAATTCCAGGTGCATATGTTATAATGTAGAGTCCCAGGAATATTACAGCGAGAAATCCGACTCTGCTCGGGCAACCATTATCGAAATAGACACGATTTTCTCCATGGCATATGCCTCTCATATTCTTGTTCGAAACAAGACATGCTCCAGGATTAAGCTGATGACATTAAAAGGTAAATCATAAACTAAAGTATATCCTTGCAATGACAAATTACTGAATAAGGAAAAGTCATCTTACTTGATTCTGTCCATCAGCACAGAAAGCACATTCTGCTTTCAAACATGACATGCAATTCCACTTTGATACGTCTGGAGCAGACAAATATTTTGCACATGTACCATTGCCGCCGAAGTGGGAAGTTTCGATTGCGCTAACCTTAGGAGCATGGATGCTAGCTTCCATGAACACGGTAGATAAGCTGACGAGGAAAATGATGATACCGACCATGGAAATAAGCATTAACCTCCTCCGGCCATATCTGTCAACAAAGAACATACTAATGATGGTTCCAAGAGCATTTAGGCCAGAAGTTATCAGGGAAAGTGCCAAGGCCACTGATTTTGACGCAAATCCCGCAAACTGAACAATGGTTGGGGCATAGTACATAACAGTGTTGATCCCCACAAACTGCTGTGCTACTTGAACTGTAACGCCTGCATAAAGCCCTCTTCGAACCACAGTATTTCCAAATGCGTTCTTCAGTTTAGATATTATGTCATCCCCCAGAGCAGCTTCATCTGCCTTTTCGGCTTCGACTGATGATGCTAATGCCGTCATCTCTACTTCAACCTGTTCAGCTGGATATATTCTTTCTAAGACACTCCTTGCCTCTTCTGTTCTCCCCTGCGAAAGTATAGAATGGCTTATCAGATAATTAGAAGTTCAACAACATTATACTGACAACGAGTAGGCGGCCCGGGCTGCGGACCAAAATGATTTAAATCAAGATGAAGTCCAGACCTAAGTAACCAAAAAATTAGTCTAGTAGATAGATTTGTCCAGCCTATATATAAGGTTATCTCGACTAATACTCTTAGGCAATGTAGGACTATAATGCTTATTGCATCAATTCTTTCCATCGCAGAAGAACACACGTCCCGCGTGTGGTTCGGAAGGTTATCACGCATGTGGGCACATGCTGGTTTGTGGGGGTAGAAAATAACCCGAACCTCACGGGAGATGCATGTTTTTCTGTAATAGAGGGAATTGATGTAATAAAGATCTTAATCTCACATTACTTGAGAGTATTGGTCGGGGTAACCTTATATGTAGGCTAGGCAAACTTATCTACTAGACTGGTCTTTTGATTAGTTAAGTTTGACCTGCACCAAGCATTCAAGAAAGTTACTATTAGAAACCTGTCTGAAGAGCCATCTGGGAGATTCAGGGAGAGTCAACATCAACAAGAACTGAATAAAAGGTGGCACTCCAGCAACACCAAGCATCCAACGCCACGTCCCACGAGTCTGAAACATAGTTTTGGATAATATCAGAAACAGTACTTGAGGAAATATTACAATTAAATTAGAAAACTGATCCTTAATATGCACCTTAGTGAAAGCAAGATTGATTAGGTATGACAAGAACTGCCCTCCTGTTATCAGCAAGCCATTTGTGCTGACAAGCGCACCACGAATTCTTGCCGGTGAAGACTCGGAAATATAAAGAGGAGAGGTCATGGATGCCATTCCCACTCCCAAACCAACAAGAAGTCTCCCTATAATAATGACCCAAGGAGCTGGCGAAACAGCCATAACTATTGCACCAAAGAAGAATACAACATCAGCGCACATGATTGCTTTTTTTCTTCCAAACCTGTCATTGATGTATCCACCAATGGCCGCTCCAACAATGGCTCCTGCAACAGCCATACTCACAATAGTTTCCTGCATCGTTCCAAAAGAAACATCAGGTATTTCATTGCAGTAACAACACATACATTCCGCTGATGCAGAACCTGTTTTCCGTATACGCTACCTGTAACCATGTTTTCTTGTTCACAGAGTCAAAGTCCTCACGAATGTAAAGCAGAGCACCAGAAATAACACCTGCGTTTACAGATCATAAGAATCGTCTCAATGTCTGTAACACATGACAAAAACTAGCTCTTAGAACTAAGCTGAAAAGTTCAAACTCTAAGAGGACAGAGAAGTGGAAGATCAATTACCTGTGTCATAACCAAAAAGAAGTCCTCCAATGCCTGCGGAGAGTGCAAGCCTCATGATATAAGGAGTCCTCCATACTGTTCTCCAACATTCTGAAAATTCTGTCTTGTCAGATGGCACATGAATCCCTTCCACCATCTTGCACAACTAAGTGTCCCCTTTCTCAGTATCTACACTACCTACAAGTTCATTTAACAATGAAATTCAGATTCTGTAGGGCAGTTTAAGAACACAAGAACCAAGCATATTAGGCAAATTTCCAACCTAATCTGATGCTGAGAATTGCTTGAAAAGGGTAATGAAGAGAATTAAATGGATTAACCTGACTCTATTTCCTTATTTATGTCATTCATTCTTATCTCTTGTTTGATGAAACAGTAATTACGCATTTACATATTATCAAATACAGCGAAATCACCTTAAATTCCCATTTCAGAGACATGTATAAACCAACAGATAGCCCAACTACTATGTGGCATTACCCAAGATCAGGTAATTAAAAACACAAACACATCGAACCAATAACATAAACCTGTTAAAACCAACATCAAATGGGGAATCCCCACTTGTATCCTGTTTACTACCCACCTAGTTTAAACTACAGAAAACATGGAGTAATAAATAAAATACAGATTGCAATATAAACATTAATCTTGCGAACAAATGGGTTAACTGAAAGATCAGAGTGACTGTTAACACCTTATACAAACAGCAACTGATGAAACCCAGAAAACGAATGATAGAAAGCTTTTAACTTTGGAACTCACACACTTTAGTTCTACCCAAAGCCGCTCTGGTTGTGATTGCATGCAGGTGAAAAAACTCTTCTTTGTTTTCCAGTGTACCCAACCCAATTCAGGAAAAAGGAAAAAACTCTTCTTTGTTTTCCAGTGTACCCAACCCAATTCAGGAGAAAGAAACAAACTCTGGAAACCTTGTTCAAACACTTTTAACATATATATAATCTCCACTGAGACTGTCAGTACAGAGTTCGATGTTATCTAGGACACTAAATCTTATCCAGAACCAGAAGTAAGTCGTTACATATCAAACAGTGATTACGTTTATCGTATCATGGCTGTATTTCAGCTACTTTATTCGCATAGATTCTTTACTTTTATCATTGCGATACTTTAATCTATCATCTTCAGGGTCAAAATAACGGCTCCCATATATTTTAATTAATCTTAAACTTTTAATTTTTAATATTTGGTCGGTTCATATTTATTATTTATGTTTACAATTATTTTTAAAACAAAAGTATAAGAGGAAAAAATTAATATTAAAAAACTAAAAATTATATAAATTTTAAATATTAGAATTTTTTTAAAATTAGTTAAAGTAGGCAATTTTATTTAAACTATAGAATTTTATAAATTTTATTTTTACATGAGAATTTAATTTGAAAATAAAAATATATTTTATTATTCTTATCTTTTTGTTAATTAAATAAACAAAGTGTATATAGATAGTTTCGTCTAAAGTCTCTCTTTGTGCTTTCTTTGGTCCTAACTCACTTAGACGACAACATGCTTTCGTTATGACCATGTTCATGCTGTTAATATGAAATAAGACTTATGTTCAAATGTGGCATTGACAATTCAAGCATTTTGGCTTTGAATGCATTAAACAACGTTAGTTACGGGAATTTGTGTTGTATAGAACAACATGAAGTGTGTTTTGTAGCGAAGGTTTTATTTTGAGAGGGATGAAAATTAAGGCTTGGTTTGGAATAGTGGTGGCGGATAACAACCGACTGAAATTAAACTGCTAAAATGATAAATACTTATTCTTAATAAATATTTATATGTTTGGGATTGCTATTTTGGTAACTGCTGAAACGTGAAAATAAGTATTTGGCAAGTATGATTGTGTTTGCTGAAAAGAGATAAAATAATTAAAAAGTTCATTAATTTAATAAACTATTAATTGTTGTATAAATAATTAAAAAATATATTATTAGTCATATAAATTTAAAATTATAAATAATAAAATATTAAATTAAAATAATAAAATATAAATAAAATAAATTTAGTAAATAAAATATTTCATAAAAATATATTATTAGTCATATATTAGTTGGACTTGCTTTCTATTAGTTGAAGGTATAATGGAAAATAATAATTATTATAAGGTTATTAATAGAAAGTATAACTTTTCCCACAGAAGCACTTTCCTACGCAACCCTCTTTTTACATATCGATTTTTGAGGTAATAATGCACTTTTCTCTAACCTCCAGTTATTCGCCCGCAAATTCAAACATGTGATTGCATTTAGAAACTGCGGTGGATAAGTCTTTATCCTTACCACACCGCAAATCTAAATGCAGCTAGAGTTTTCTGCTTCTATTTTTAAAATTTTATCAAGTGATCTAAAGAAAAAAAGAAAAAAGACAAGACCTCCCTTATATTTTAAGAAATTTTGGCAAAAGAATTCCTGATCTTTAAAATTATCAAAAATAATTTTCAGTTTTTTAGAAAATCTCTTCTCTTAGACTTAGGTTAAAAAATGATGAAATGCGTGGCATCAAACTTAGACTAATCAAATGTTACTAATATAATAATCTAACTTAGCTTATAAATCTGACCTAAAAGAATTAAGTTTGACTTAAATTAACAATTTAATTTAATTTAATTATAATAAATTATTAGTTTAAATAAGATTTAATTAGTCCAGTCTGAGTTTAAAAGTTGGATTGAATCATCATAAAATAACATTTAATTAGTCCATATTTGACATTCATATTGCATATATTTCATCATTATTTTTTTCCGAAGTCTTAAAGAAGAGGTTTTTCTAGAAAATTAAAAACTGGGAGTAGTTTTTTTGATAATTTTAAAAGTTCGGAAATTTTGCTAAGATTTTTTAAATTATTGAGAAATTTATCTTTTACCTGAATTTTTTCCTTCAAATCAAAATTCAATAATTACAATTATATAAAGATATGATAAGTTTGGGTTTAAAATTAAATTATCGTATTTCAGTTAAAAATTTCATAGTTGACAAGAAATTAACCCAATTCACGTCTACCCACTTTACCAAAGAAAACAAATTCACCAAAGTCATCAAATAAGCCTGGAATTGTAGTTTAAGGTTAATTCGGCTCAGGGTTGAAATTAACTTTGGTAATCTCTTCTTTTCCATATTGATGTTAAACAATCTATTGTCTGTATGTTAACTCAAATTACAATATTCAGTTTGCACAAGTTCTAGCACGACAAGTTTTACACATGCTATACAAGTTTTATTGCAAATTAAACATGACTGTTCGAGTCAACCACAAAGCTTCTATAATTATTAAACATATAGAACAAATTGTTTTACGCACGTTCTGTACCCCAACGCTAATCCTATATCCCTAAGGTATATACATTATAATAGTATGATTCAATATACAGTCGGTGAGTCATTCTCGTGGAGGAAGTTTATGTACTGTGTAAATAACTAAATATCATTTGATTCTCTACGGCAACTTTAAGGATAAAAGCTCATGAACAACAACTCATTTTGACGTTGTAAATGAAGAAGCGATTTGATTGCATCATAAAATACTAACGTATCCTTTCTTTATTCCTATAATATTCTCTTCCAAAACAAGTCGTACACCGAATGATCTTCTCAGCTTGTCTTTTTCTTCTGTGCGTTTTTATGCTGACGAGCTTTTGTTTGGAGTAAGAAGACCACATCAGGACCCTCCATATCATACATTGGCCTGTAGCTCAAATATAGTGCCATCTTTTCGTCAATAAAACAGGATCTCTGGGTTTATCTCATCAAAAACTGAATTTCTTAAGTTCAGCCCTAACTTTTGGGAAAGAAGTTAACAAAAGTTCACTCAAAATTCTTCACAAATAAAAGCAAAAATATTTATTGCTTTACCTGATCATATGTAAGATAATTGAGTTTGATAATATAAAACTTCCATATAATTATAGGATAAGTCAATATGGATTAACCAAAATCTACGAAGTTAGGACTTCTCAAAAAACTCAACAATACTCAAATTCCCGCCTAAGCAGGGTATGAGGAGGGTAAGATGTACGCAGTCATGCCCGCATCTCCTAAGAGATACAGAGACTGTTTCCTTATAGACCCCCGGCTATTTTGGTGACTCGAACTCAAGACCTCCTTAGTCTTAAGTCAGGAGTTAACCAACTAGGCTACTCCTTCTTATCCGAAAAATATTTCTAATCAATCTCCAAAATTCCATACATCAATGAAATCAAAATAACAATTAGAATATACTTTCGAAATGGATCTCGGGGGTGCAACTGCAGGAAACTACCTATTTTAGGAAGTATGTCGCGTCAAGCGTGTCTCTGTGCCTTTCTTCCTTCGTCCTCGATCGATTGATCTCTAACTAGGTTTTCACTCAGATTTCGGCAAAGTCTCTCTCTTTTGCAGCTCTTGGCTCTCTTGCTCTTCTGTAACATCATATTCTATTTATATCGTTGAGGTTCTAGATCAAAGTCAGGTCAAAACGGTCCAAAAATTCATCCAAAACTTTAAGTTTTTCTGTCAGTCAGATGCAGTGCATGATCGTGGGCCTGTCTGCCACGATCGTGGCCTGTGTTTTTTCCTTTTGGTCATGATCATCACCCATAGTGCATAATCATGCCCTGAATTGATGCTCTCTGTCACAATCGTGGCCTAGCGTGCACGATCGTGGCCTGGCTACTTCTGGCCCTTCCTCTTCTGTCACGATCGTGGCCTATGCTTTTTGGCCCGAAAACTCTTTAACTCTTCCCGTTCTTCCCTGTTTACCTTGCAACACTAGCAAATACATTAAGGTACCTAAAAAATATACAATTTAAGCTCAAAGATTCAAACTAACCCATAAAAACACTTAAATACAAAAACTAACCAAATTAAACTCTAAATGCATACTAAACATTTGAATTAACATTAAAATACTTATCAAATATAATCCTAAAACACAATACAAATTGTAACTATCAACATCCCCATACTTAAACGTTTTCTTGTCTTCAAGCAAATAAAACAACAACATATAACAAATATATAAAAAAACACGCAATGCATTAATGCAATGGCTTTGACTTTGTGAAATAAATTTAATCTCGAACACAATCATTCAGTTATGTCAAATCATTAACATGCAAAATATGTGTCTAGGGGCTTTGAACTAAATATACAAATTAATCGAGACCTAAGTGTTAACTTATTTACCCTTTCCATTTGTACACACATATTAATAATTTTTCGGTCCCTTAAACTTCGTAACTGTTCCTAAGTACATGTTTCATGAAAATCCAAGCTTATTACAAGTCCGGTAGGTTTTTATTTAAAGCACATTTTATTCATTTATTTATCTACTTTTTTTTGGGACCTAGCCTTTTACTTGGAGGCAAACATTTGTTATGAATGTCGATTCAGCTACTCGACTAAGTCAATTGTTTACAACTTGGTTGCAACGTCATTATAGCTTTTTTACGCAAAGGCACACATTTGTGATGCGTATCGATCCGGTTACTCAGTTGCATCATGTTTTCAACTAGCTACTAGCTCTACTTATAACCCGAAGGTCAGCAGAATAGTGATTATTGAATTAAATCTTTTTTTAGCTATTCGTTTCCATAAAAAATACTAGTTGAGCTACTTAACCTAAAAGGCCTCAAAATTATGAATGAATGCGACAATCTATAGGGATCTAAATTTTCACTAAGTTCTAATTAGGCTGTATAATTATCCAAAGGCTCCCTAATTTACTAATTTTGCAAGCTAATGATTTTTCACTACTTAATAGGCTATGTCCAAAATTAAAAACAATTCACTCAATCTAGGCCATTGACATATTCACTCACTTCACATTATGCAACCTAATACTATCATACAAAATGCTAAAATTCACATACAAAAGAAAAGACACAGAATCCCTCCCCACACTTGAACAACACATTTTTCTCAATGTGAGAAGGAACACACACAACACATACATAAACAAAATGTGCACACAGAAATTAAAATAACAAAGAATAGATAAAATTAATGATAAAAAGAAAAATAAATAAAAATAAAGGTAAAATAAAATAAGTTAAAATAAACATACAAAAGACAAAATAAAGCTGGAGAAAAATTTTGGAGTTAGATTTGGATCCTAAGGATGTTGGTTTATGGTCCCCAGCTTGATAGTTGTTTCCGAAAGGCGGTTTCAATTAGTTGGAGATAAGGAAATCACTTCCTCATCTTTGGGAATTTCTCCTCCAAGATAAAACTTACATCGATGCCCATTAACCTTAAAAGTTTCCTTATTATTATTTTCCAATTAAAGAGCCCTATGATCAAAAACTTGAATTATTGCAAATGGTCCACTCCATTTAGACTTCAACTTTCCTGGGAATAGCCGCAACTGAGAATTAGATAGTAGAATAGTGTCTCCTACTTTGAAATCTTTTTGCTTGAGACGAGCGTGGTGCCATTTCTTGACCTTTTCCTTGTAAAGTTTGGCATTTTCGTAAGCATTAAAACGGAATTCTTCAAACTCGTCCGGTCATAGAAGTCTTTTTTCACCGACTTTTTTGTAGTAAAAATTTAATGCTCTAATGGCCCTGTAAGCTATATGTTCTAATTCGACCGAAAAGTGACAAGCTTTCCTATAAACTAGTCTGTACAGGGTTGTTCCAATGGGTGTTTTAAATGTTGTCCTGTAGGCCCATAAAGCATCATCTAATTTAATTGCCCAACCTTTCCGAGAGTTATTAACTGTCTTCTCCAGGATTCATTTTAACTCTCGATTCACAACTTCCACTTGGTCACTAGTTTGTGGATGATAAGGTGTACACACTAGACGATGCATGACGTATCTTCGTAGGAGAGCATCAAAATATCTATTACAGAAATGTGCGCCTCCATCACTTATTATTATACATGGTACTCCAAACCGGTTAAATAGCCATTTAATGAACTTCTGCACCACTTTCCCATCATTGTTTGGAGATGCTGTTACCATGGCCCAATGCAAAACATAATCAACTCCTACCAGAATGTGCATGTTTCCCATTGATGATGGAAATTGTCCCATGAAATCAATGCCCCAGACATCGAAAACTTCTACCTCTTGAATATTGGATAACGAAATTTCATCCTTTTTTGAGACGTTACCCACCCTTTGACAACGATCACATTGTTTTATATAGGTATGTGCATCCTTAAACAACTGCGGACAATAGAATCCACTTTCCAGTATTCTAGCTACCGTTTTGTTGGCCCTATAATGCTCAGCATAGTGCCCTTCATGGCATTGCTTAATGATATCTAGCATTTCCTCGTTTGGGATACAGCGTCGCATTAATCCATCTGCACAATTTTTGAAGTAAATCACACGTTAGTATAGACTTTACTTATAAGAAACTCGATCCACAAGAAAAGGGGGGTTAAATGGTGTATCCTTTTTTGTGAATATAGAATATTGCTAAGAACTTCTCTTTCTTATTAAAAAGATATCACAAAATGTATATGAAAATTATTACATAGTTAAATCGCAAATAACTTCTTTATAATTGTTTAACAACAAAATAAACTGAAGTAAAGAATAGAGGATAGACACTGCAATTTTTATACTGGTTCACCCCAAACCCTGGGCTATGTCCAGTCCTTAGAGTTCGTCTGAGTGTTTCACTATACTCCAAACAATTACAAGTATTCTTTCTTCCCTTCCAGAGCCTCTTCAGGTCTCTTACAAAG
>JANIIA010000190.1:7631019-7646760 GCA_027478495.1 Erythroxylum alaternifolium
CTTAGTTAAGTTGGATTTCAGTGCACTTTGCTTTTTTTTGCGTTGCTTTTTTAGACAACAGCTTAGAAAAGTCAAATAAAAGATATTAAAAAATAAATTAGAATAAAATTCGAGTCTTTTTCATTGAATTGTTTTAAACATATTTTAATCTTTATGAATGTTTAAATAAATGATAATATAAAATATTATTTGTTATTATTATTTTAAATTTTATATTATATTCAATTTTAGTTTAAATTATTATATTTATTATTAGTGCATTTTTATTTCAATAAAATATTTTATTTTACATCATATAATTTACTTATTTTACAATTTTTACTTCTTATTCATTATATATTGTTCTCATTTATTATATATTGATTTTATAGTGATTTAATACTGGTTAAACCTTTAAAATTTAAATATTTTCTAATTATTAGAGAAAACTCAAAATATAAAAAGGATGTCGTATTATATATATATGAAAATTTGCATTTATCATATACCATTTAAGGAAAAAAATAGAAATTTGCTTCCTTCTCAATAATATATGAGCTCCCATGCCAAATTCCCAGTACCAATTGCTAGAAACAAGTATGCGAAGACCTCTCTGAAATTATAATAATAGTCAGTTGGGGCAACCTGATGCCTGTCACTTTCAGTTGCACCATGTCCTATCAGGTTGCACCAAACTATTGGAAGTGATAGGTTATTGTGCAACCTACTAGCAGTACTGCACAAATGTGCACTAATAATGCCCTATCAATTTAATTTATTATATTATCATATAATTTTAATGCATAAATAAATATGAAAAATTGAAAATTGTGTAATAAAATTATACGTAAAATTTAAAATTTTGTAATTAAATTATAAATATTTAAAATCTGTATTTATTTATATTATTATATGATTTTAATGTATAAGAAATATGGAAAATTTTAAAATTAGTAATTAAATTATAAATAGTTTAAATAAAAGTTACGATATAATCAATGAATAAGTAAAATTAGGAAGTAAAAATTTGGGACGAAAATTTAAAAAATTAAGTCAATGTATAGTGTATTGTGTATGTTATAAATATGTAAAAAGATATAAATTAAATAAAAAAACTTTAATATAATAAGTTTTAAATAAATAAATATTATGCAATTTAACTATCGAAGTATTTATGAAAATGTTCATTTTATTATGATCATTTCGTGATAAATAAATCGTAAAATTTATCATATATATCAACAATTGATAAAGATTTATAATAAAAACAAACAAACACAGACGCAGCTGCCACATGCACGCTCGGTCAAAGAAATAGGCACAATAAATATAAGCTGAATGCATTTCGAATAATTAGAGTCATCTATTTGGTTTTGACTCCTCGCTTAATTCTTTTTTGTATGAAAAGTTTTGAGTTTAAGTCATTAAAAGGAAGAGAGGGAATTATTTCTTGTTGATGATCCTCTAGCTTCTTAGAAATATTCTTTGATGGGATCAATTGTCGATGTCTCACTTCCACGGCAATATTAAAGCTTAAAATTACTGAAAACTTTGGGCTGATGGAGGGACAATGAACAATCAGTATGTAAAGACTTCTTGTACGCAGAAGTGTACAGGCTATGTAAGAACTTGAGAAGGACCTTAAAGTTTTAGATTTACCTCTTTTAAAATTCTGAAGGTGGGGTCTTAGGAACTTAAGATTAGACCAATAAAACCGAAATACCTAATGTATATATATATATAACTAGGTGCATTCCGTGAACGAATGCATTCGAATGTATGTTATAAGTCCACTTTAATTAGTCTAATTAGTGAAGCAGACTATTCTAAGAGGTTTATAAGTCTACTTGACTCCACCTGAATCGAGTGCATAACTTAATCGTCGTCCGCCTATCCTATTCCAGTGCTCCTCTAGTTCCCCTTCTTCCGCCCTCAATATTCAATCATTGCTACTTTATACAGCATCTGATCTCAGAAAGTAACGACAACTCAGGGAATTGCTCTTTGGTTACTCTTAATTTCCTAAGGAAGTACTAAAGTTTTCTGACGTTACTGTTCTGGAAACTTGAAGCATGCACTCGAGGTTTGTAAGTTAGGAAAGAAGTTTCGATACTTAATTTATTTTTTATATATGATGTTTCATATTATTAATTATTTTTGTCCAATTTTTATTATAAATTTAGAATAAAAATGTTGATATATTATATATAATAATATAGATAAAAATGTAATAAATAATTTTATTATAACATTTAGTTAAAATGTAGCTCAAATTTTTTGCATACAATATTAGAAAATTTGCTAAAAATTTTTAGTTGATAGTATTTAGATATGAAAAAGAAGTGTATCCAAAATTATTAGCAACGATCCCTCAAAATGTAGGAAACAATTTATAATTAAGGTCTTATTTTATGCTAAACGGTCTGGGTCAAATCGATTCAAACGCTCCTTCCAATTTGGTATTAAATCTTAATCTATTATCTCTTAATTTTAGGAATATTATTTATTCACTCCTTTTTTTCAATGTTATTATTAAAAAAAGCAAGAGGATAAGATTGTATGATAGATTTAAAAGTTTAACACGTGTCAAATGTTATAAAATTAGTATATAATAAATATAAATAAAAATATAAGAATAAGTAAAATATAATATAAAGTAAAATAATTTATTAAAATAAAAATACATTAATAATGTCTATTAATATGTAATAAACTAATAATAAATATAATAATTTAAATTAAGATTGAATCCAACATAAAATTTAAAATAAAAATTATATTTTTATAAAATCGAGTCCTGATTAAATTAACCAAGTCGATCCGACTTTTAGAATATTGCTAATAAGATAATATTCAAGTCAAAAAAACACACCGATCGGTTCAATCAAGTTAAATATGAACTAGACTGATTTTTAGTTTGATTTTTACTTTTAACCTTATAAGTAAAAAAACTGACCAGATTCTTTTATTTAACTTGATAAAATTCAAGTCAAAAAAGGTTTAGATAAAATCAAATGTTTAGAACTAATGATTCCAAAATTTTAAACAAATTAGACTGAACCGATCGATTTGATCAAGTTAAACATGAACCAGACTAATTTTTAGTTCAATTTTTACTTTTAATCGTATAAATAAAAAAAATTGACCAGTTTCTTCTAAGTTGTGAAAAAATCAAACATGAACCAGACTAATTTTTAGTTCAATTTTTACTTTTAATCGTATAAATAAAAAAAACTGACCAGTTTCTTCTAAGTTGTGAAAAAATCGCAAAGAACTTAGATGCCTTTGTTGCCCAAACTAGTATTCACACAAAGACGACAAAGAACCCGATCATAAGCATCAGATTCAAAAACTCAACATTGACTTCATATTTATTGTACGCCGATTTTATAGTGATTTATCAGTTGAACCTTTAAATTTAAAATTTTTCTTTGACTAGTTCAGTATTCGGTCCAATTTTTAAAACATTATTTTTAACAGGGTAAGCTCAAAAAATTCAACAAGTTTGACCAATTCAACAAAAAAAATTATAAATTGTCTAATTTTTCAATTCGTTTTCAAACTTTCGGTTCGATTTATTTCAATAATTCTTTTCGTTAAAAATTGATCAGTGTATAAACTAACGAGTCAATTTTTGTAAATTAATAAATTTTTATAAACCAAAATAAAACAATTAATTTTCATTTAACAATAACTTTTTCAATGAAACTTCAAATTTTTAGATTCTTTTAATCGTATTTTCTTTTAATTTTATTTAATCTTTAGTCAGTTTTATATCGCACTATAAATCAAAGAACTCTTGAATCGAACTTTTTTTTTCCATATAATTAGAATTAATTTAAAATTTGATCAAATTTTAAATAATATAAAAATAAATTGAATTAGAATTCAAATAATATTATTTTAATTAAATTAACTCAGATTAGTTTAAGTTAAGCTGAATTAAATGTTTAAATTTAATTTAATTTAAAGTTTAATTAACTTAAAATTAATTTCATATTTTTGCTGTTCATATCCTAACTCAAAGTGGACATCTACGAATGAATACAAAAAAGCAGGGAAGGCTTACTTCAAGAACGGGTCAGGCCCACTACAAGGACAGGAAATTGGTATCCACCTCTATGATTGTTGGGTCCATCCTATAGACTTCGGAGGAGAGAACTATCGTGCTATAAACATACAAGTCGGGTGAGTTCTTGATGTAGGCTGGGTGTAAATTTACGTTGCGGTAGAAATAAGTATTTATTTATCGCAATTTTTAAACGTAGTTATATGTTTGGATTTGTAGTAAATAATCGAAGGTTGGAAAAAATTACAGTGTCACTGTAGAAATCAATAAACGAAAGGAGAGTTGCGGTAAGAAACTGCTTTTACTATAAAAATTTTACTTTCCATTAATAACCTTCATTATGAGTATTATTTTTCATTATACTCTTAACTAATATGACTAATAATATATTTTTATGAAATATTTTATTTACTAAATTTATTTTATTTTTATTTTTATTTTAATTTTAAATTTATATGACTAATAATAATTTTTAATTATTTATACAACAATTAATAGCTTATTAAATCAATGAACTTTTTAATCATTTTATCTCTTTTCAACAACCGCACTTGTCAAACACTTATTTTCACATTTTAGCAGTTATCAAAACTGCAATTTCAAACATATAAATACTTATTATTTCAGCAGGTTGTCAATCATCACTGCTCCTCCAAACTAAGCCATAAAAGGGGGAAAAAAAAAGAAAAGTAGATTTAGTTTTAGTCTACACTTGTCTTCACAAGCAATAAAGATATACATATATGGCACTGAGCCATTGGCTTCAAGTATGTATGTTTGTTACAGGATATGCAGACTAAAACTATAATGAAAAATGGGTCCACACCATAATAAATAATAATGTTGCAGAAGTTCTTATTGGCATGGAGATGGAAGAGACGAGGGTGGGTAGGGTCTGAGAGGTAGCAGCAGCAGTCACCTAACTACGAGCCCGCCTGGAGGCCATTCTGAAACTCTTTTAATGTTTGAGAATTGACAATGCATTGTAAGTTCATTATGTCATCGCCTACTTCATACATTTGGATATGGTGTCTGTCCATCCTAAATCTCTATTCTCCCGGTGCTCAAAACCTTTCAACCATTCAATTTATTGTAATGAATAGTTGAGAACGCTTCAGGCATAGAAAGAACAAGGATTCGGGACAAAAAATCTGTTCTCCTGGATAAGGCCTTCCCGCCAAGCTTTCGTGAGAATGAATGTGGGATTATCTTATTTGGACTATATATTATATGATAATATGTAATTAGGGTTGAATATAGACATAATAATAATGGCCTAATTCGATCTTTCTATGCCCGAAGTGTTCTCAACTATTCATTACAATAAATTGAATGGTTGAAAGAACAAGGATTCGGGACAGGAGATCTGTTCTCCTGAATAAGGCCTTCCCGCCAAGCTTTCGTGAGAATGAATGTGGGATTATCTTATTTGGACTATTTATTATATAATAGTATGTAATTAGGGTTGAATATCGACATAGTAATAATGGCCTAATTCGGCCCGTTTGTAGCCCAGGTTGATCAAGCCACAAGTTGACCATGATCTCTGGCCCAACTTATGATCTGTCTATTTTTTTAAAAACGATATTATTTTGAATTTTTCTTTAAAAAATAAATAGCGGGCTGGCCTTACCCACACCGGCCTGTGACCTGGCTGGCTATAGTCCTGGCCACGGGCAGGTCAGCCTACTGGCAGACTGAACTGTGGGTTGACCTATCCTAACCTATTAACATGCTTAATTGAATTTAAAAATTATAATGCATTAGTTGTGGTCGGAGTGTTGGTTCAGTTGAATTTGACTTGAAGTCCGGTTAAATTTTAATCATGAACTGATATTTATATTCTAACTTTTTATAGTTTTTATAAGTTTTAGAAGAAAGGAAGAAATTAAAATTAAAAACTCTAATAAACAATTTTTTTATTTAATTAAAAAAAAACAAGCCCTTAACAAGCTTTTTTGAAGGAAGGAACCCAAACCTTAACCTTCAAAACATTAAAAGCCCATTACTAACATTGTAAAGTGTGCCACCAAGACATATGCCATGTCCTGTCTCGCTCGCTCCGCTTCGTCGTCCACCTTCAATTCAATTCGCTGAAAGGCCTTATAGGCCCTTTTCGATTTCCCACTAAAACCGTTTCACATTGACACAGACCAACACGACGAGAAACCAAAACGCTTCATTCTTCTTCTTCTTCTTCTTCTTCTTAAGACCAAACCGCATTATTTAATCAATTACGTTTCTTGTCGTATCAGATCCACTCCTTGTGCGTCGTTTTCTATTGGGTATATTCCGTTTAGCAAACCCCATTTTCAAGATCGAAGCAGAGAGGGTACGGCGTGTTTCTGTATTCTGTACGAGTACGTGTCTTTTCCTATACCCTGTTTTATAGGTGTTGCTTTTGGACTCTTGCCCACATAAATAGATGTTGAGATGCCACGGGACATGGTAGGGACAGGGTAAAGGGGCAGAGGATCTTAGGGGAAAAAGGAACATGATCCTCTAGCCCTTTTACCCTGTCCCTACCCTTGTTTTTCGCCAAGTTTAACTTTTGGGTTGTCCTTACTCTCGTTTCAGGAACTGTATGCATCTGCATTTGATTGTCTGCGTTCCATCTTCAATTTTTGGCTTAAAAATGGGAACTTACGTGAAAATTGCTAACTTGATCTATAGTTTGTTCCTTCAATTTAGGCTCTGTTTTGAAGATGTATTTTGTTTATTTATTGGTTAAGATTGATAACCTACTTGCATACATGGTTTCCCTGTAATGCCGTTGTCATGTTGTCTTGTACTAAATTTATGTTACAACAGTATTATCAGGTTTTGTGGGTTAATTCTGGGGATCGTGTTTACAGCTACATGTTTTTTGTTCTTTCGGTGGATAAAGTAACGTTGGTATGCTGGACCTTATTGTCGCGTCGTAATGTTGACTTTTAAGGTGCTTTTAAATGCACTTTTCACATGCAGACGGAATTTACGTAGATTTTTTAGGCTTTGACGTTTTTCTTTTTTGTTTGAGTCTCTCATTCCGTAGTTACGGGATCATGCAATGTGCATCGTTACTGAAGATGATGCTACGTCTTTTCAAAGTTGTCTTAGTGGGTGAGATTTCAATTGGGATCTATGTAGTGATGGAACTTTTGAGGTTGATTTTTGATGGTAGTTTATTTCTTAATCTTAGTTCACTGGAAAATTAAATAAAAATTTGAGCAAGTCTTTTGGATAAAGTAATCCCTTGTCATGGCTCTGGATTGATTTTCTGCATCCTAATCATGCCTCCTTTAAGCTTATGTCCAATCTTGTAGTGTTCTCAAGCCTTTTGCATTACATACCACATGTCAATTTGTTTATGGACAGTTTTTTATGGCTTGATGCGCATAGAATGAAATCAGCATAAATGAGCCTATGCTAGTGTGTGCTGTAGTTATATAGGGAAGGCAAATTGAAGGAAAAGAAGGAAATAAAAGGTATAGGGAAGAGGAATGATTGAAGAATATCAAGACTTATTGAAGAGGACCCTTTAGTAAATTCTGGAAATTGGAGATAACTATTTTAGACTTTTTTCTTTTGCTGGAGTTGTCTTCTGTTTGTTCTTTTGTGAATTCATTCTCCGTTAGTCATAAGTGATGGAGTATAAGTGGTTGATCGTTTAATATCTGTATTTGGAGCATGCTTCAGGATCCTTTTACCAATGCAAGATTGTCATTTTGCTCTGTAAGAAGGATCTGACTTTAATGTTACTAGGTTGAGACTGGAAGCACCAAGCAATAATTGGTGTGCTTTTGGAGTCATTAGAGGGGCCAAATCAGCATTGGAGAAGGGATAGATCTTTTCCTTGTTGCTTTGAAGAGACTAACAGGTTTTGAAGTATATAATTGCTCTTTCAATTTTTCTAAGGTATCACTGAAGCAGATGTTATGCTGTAAGGTTCCATGACTTTTGAGTTCTTAGCGTACATGTTCATTGTAATTGCTATAGACATACAAGATTGCCATGTAGTTAATCTTCCATTGGTAGATGAGGAACTGAATTTGAATTTAGGTTCAAGATACACAACATTTTACGCAGGGACCTTGAAGTTCGTCGTTTTAGGCCATATTTCATTTTTTGTAGAAAATTATTTGGCAAGTTGTGGCAGTGGAAGGAAGCCTGAGATGAACTACGAGTTACTATTCTTCTCTTCACCTTAAAATACTTTATCAAGACAGTTATTTACTTGAATGCTGTGATCCTGGATAGTTGCTGGACTGCAGCTTCTTTCCTTTGTATACCTTTTGTACCTTTAAAGTTTGCTGAATTTTCTTGTTTTGGTCTTATTTCCTCTAACCCATTTCTTTAAATTCGCAAGGGAAGAGTTTGATACTTTCTAGTCAGTATTTTGTCCTCATTGAACACATGTAACCAGCCATCACTAATATGCTTATATAGAGCGACAACTCTGTGAAGTTTGGAAGATGGATTTTCAATCCGAGGAGGAAACAACGGAGGACTACCTATTCAAGATTGTTTTAGTTGGTGATTCTGCAGTTGGAAAGTCAAATTTGCTTGCCAGATTTGCCAGGAATGAGTTTTATCCCAATTCCAAGTCAACAATAGGGGTAGAATTCCAAACTCAAAAGATGGATATTAATGGAAAGGAAGTTAAAGCACAGATCTGGGACACAGCAGGTCAGGAGCGGTTTAGGGCTGTTACATCTGCATATTATAGAGGTGCTGTAGGAGCTCTATTGGTCTATGACATCAGTAGACGCCAGACATTTGATAGCATTGGCAGATGGCTTAATGAACTTCATAGTAAGAGTGACGTTACCGCTTTGCTAAAATTTTTACACCTTTACTTTTCCCTTCCCTTCTTATATTATACCCTTCTCCTGGAGGATATTTAATTGGGACTAACCACCATGATTTTGTGATATTGCACAGTACACTGAATAAAGTCAGGCCTATGAATTAAAAGTTCTGCATTCTTGCCCAATCTGACATTGGAAGTAGTATGGTGGTTTTTGAGTTTATTAATGAATCTCTTAGAAATCTTTGGAACTTCTATTGCCTGTTTGCTGAGCTCTGTCGACCCCTTCACTCGTATGCCAGAGGCGCTTATGCCATAAATAATTTTGTGTATGGTGAATAGTTTGGACTACAAACAATGCTCTTCCATGGTTCACATTTGATTTGAAAGAATTCAACTACTATCAGGTCTTTCATGAATGGAATGGGACTACTTTACAATTGTTTGACAAATTCACTTCCATTTAAATCGTGACATCAATAATTTTAATAGAATGACTTCAAATTGATACATGTATCATGCAAACAATGCTGTAGACTTTGAGGTTTAATTCACACCACTACACGAGAGGTCTCATTTACATATCACGGTTAACTATTTCTTAGATAACCATCTTGTAGGAAATTATTTCATGATGGCTTTTCCTTTATATCATTTGTTGCATGCACATGGATGCTTCAGAATTCATCTTATTCCTTTCTTGATTGGGCAGCTCACTCTGACATGAATGTGGTGACGATACTTGTTGGTAACAAGTCTGATCTTAAGGATGCCAGAGAGGTACCAACAGCAGAAGGCAAGGCCTTGGCAGAGGCACAGGGTTTATTTTTCGTAGAAACTTCGGCTCTTGATTCTTCCAATGTAGTTACAGCATTTCATACAGTTGTTAAGGAGATCTACAACATATTAAGCCGGAAGGTTATGTCATCTCAAGAAATCAAGAAACAGGATGCCCCCTCGATGGGGGACGGGAAAACCGTGGTTTTACAGGGAGAAAGTGGAGACAGTAATGAAGAAACAAAACCAGAAGCTAAAGCAGGGGGTTGTTGTTCATCTTAAAGCCATGAAGAAACAAAACCTGAAGCTAATGCAGGGGGTTGTTGTTCATCTTAAATCCATTATAATATTGTAAACGCAGGCTTGCATCTTCTTCTTTTGCATGTTCTTCCTAGTCTGAGATTGTCAATCATTCCTTGCGTTTCTTCCTCTACATTGTTAGTTCTTTCACTCCATGGACATCCTTCTTTGATCCCAGATGAAGATGATTTCAACGAGTAGACTCTGACGATTTACATGTTCAAGTCCAAGTCTTTTCACTGTAATTCTGTTGTACAATCCACAAGGAAAGGAGAAGACTTGGCATTTTACTTCAATTCTTCGTAACTCACCATATTTGTTGTTCAGTGGAACTTCAAATTTAATGATTAACAAAAGAAATTGAGCTCATTTCTTAGTAATAAATATTGAAAATAACGTACCAAAAAAATTAAAATTCTACGTATCCTTGTAACTATCATGTGCATGTATGGATGTGAATGAGCCGGGTCAAGTGGTCAGTTTTTCACGGGCTAACGCCATATTTTTTCAAAAAGAAAAACTTTTTGGAAGTAATGGTTGGGCCGGCCTGTAGCCTAATCAACACGGATCAAAATGGGTGACCATCCCAGTTTTGACATCCTTATGTGTGTGAGCTTAACATGACATTTTTCTTAGTTACTAGTTTAAGTATATGTACTTAATCAAAATCATATTCTAATGGCTCATTATTTTGAAGGTCATATGGTATATTTCTAATTCTTCTTTCATGAAAAAAGTTAGTAAGAAATTAATTTCTCATTATATTCGTTTGCTTAAGACTAAGGATGACAATCTTTAGCCTATGAGCCTAAATTTAGTTGTTTTCAATAGGCTCACTCATGAGTCAGGCTTAGGCTCATATTAACTCGAGATCAATTATTCTAAACAAAACAAAATTATTTTACCTAGAAGAGTTAGGCCTTAAGTAAGCTTAGACATGTGAAGCTCAAACCTGAACTTAATTATAAAAAAATTACATTATTTTATATTTTTAATTGAAAAAAATTGGCAGAACTGGCCTATGACCATTGCCATCCCCACTTAAGAAGAGCTGGTTGAGTAATGATCCACATTAGGTTTTACATAATGAAGTGTATTTTATTGCTATGGTTGTTTAACTCCATTCTTATTTTCCAACTTGACCATTATTTGGAGTTTTACTCTTTTATTTTAAAGGAAAGTATTGTAGTTCATGTGTTCAATAGGGATTTTATACTATTTAGGCATATGCATATGTGATTGAACAGATCTCTTACTTCTTTTAATCCATTGAACATGGAATCATAAACATTTGTTAATTACTTTTAATTGTCAAGTCAACTTGATTATTTAGCATATATACACCTCCTTACAATTTAAATTTTTTTAGAACAACTCACTGAGCATTAAAATTATTTAAAAATTCTTTATAGTTTTCAATTTTCTAGAAAAACCTTCTTTTAAAATTCAATTAAAAAATAATAACAAAATTCAAGAAGTACAAACATCGCATAGGAACTAATGTTTATATGACTATGTAATTTTTAATCTCGAACAAAAATAATTAAACTTAGCTCAAACTAATAATTTGTTATAATTATTTTAAATTATTAATTTAAGTCAAATTTAATTGGTTTGATAGAGTTTAAAAGTTGAGTTGAGTTATCATATTAATAATTTGTTATAATTATTTTAAATTATTAATTTAAGTCAATTTTAATTAGTTTGATAGAGTTTAAAAGTTGAGTTGAGCTATCATATTAATGACAATTAATTAGCTTATGTCTAATGTTCATACAGCGTAGGCTTGGCAAAATTTCTTCCGAACCGATAAGTCGACCTTGTCCAATCCAGAAAAAATCAAATATGAGTTAGAATTTTTTTGACCGAATTTAAACCGGGTTGGCTGATTTTTGTCTGAATTAAAACCAAATATGAATCCGAGTTGACCTAATCGGACAAAATGTTTGAACTTTTAAAATTGGTCAGCATTGAATATTTAAAACCGATTAAAATTGTTCGATTTGATTTTTAAAAAGGCAAAAAAAACTTTGTTTTAAAATTTGGCAAAAAATTTTTACTTAATTTTAAATTTTGATTTGAAGTGCGCTTTTTTCTTTGTGGCAAGAGATGAGAAGAAGATGATGTAATTTAATGGTCCTTTGCTATTAGTTAAAATCGGACAAACCGGTTCCGAATCGAATTGGGTGTTTTCGAATCCAGTTTGATTTCGGGTCAACTTGGTAAAAAAAAAAGGTTTCAAACTAATTTAAGTTTATAAAATTTTACATTTATCCGAATTGTCATGAACCAGTTTGGTTTGAAATCGATTTTTGGTCATCCCTAATAGCGTCTATTATTCTTTAACCCGAAGCGTAAAAGAAAGAATCTTTCTAAAAATTAGAAACTGAGTTGTTCCCTAATTAGTGGCTTACATGTCTCCCTCCGATGGGTCCAAGCCGTGGCTGGCACGAGTACTGAAAATGAAATCTAGGAACAGAGTAGGATTCCATTTATGTAAAAAAGAGGATGGACCACCAAAATAGATAAATATTAATGATAACAACAAAAGATTACACTATTTGTAATTATAGAGGTTGAAGCTTGGCAGCCATGAAAGTGACCTTCAAGCTCTTCTTAGTGGCTGATTTATCAAATCTGTTTAAGGATAAAGGTGACGAACATGAGCACCACACGTTCATGGACAAAAGAGGTACTTCACCACTCTTTTCATGCACGTTCTAAGTCTTCCCCATGTTGGGAACGTGGCTTGTCTTATCGTTCTTTAAGCAACTTGTCTTATATCGTGGCTCTTTCCTAATTTGTGTAGATAAAATATAAGTGTAGGGCTCGAATTATTCCTTTTAAGAATAGACAGCATTCTTTTATGTCTTAATTTAATTTTAAAATTTCTAAAAAAATCTATGATTTTCAATTTTTTAAAATAAATTTCTCAACAAAAATTTAATATTATATGCATTTTATCGTTATTTTAAACAAAAATTTAATAAAAATGATTTTTATGAAACTAAAAATTATACCTAACTTTTTTTTTAATTTTTTAAATTATATGTTATTTTTTAATTTAAAATCTTAAAGATGTCTTGTATTATATATTTATACTTAACTCTTAACAAGACGATTAGAAAGTCTCAAATCTCACTTATCATCGAGATTCATACTGAATGTTGTTGTTGATGTCGGCTTCTTTAGAATCAATATCAACTTTGTGGATTCAACAAAATCCAAATAAAACCAAGTAATGGTATTTGCAGCAAAGGCTTAGCTTTTATACATCAACTTGGTATTTAAAAAGAATAGAAATCAAACAAGTTCTTGATTACTTCAAACTCTATTATTCCTCGGGTCATTTGATTCGACCAAAAAGGAAGGAACTACGAAGTAGGCTTTGGCACATGTAAACAGCTATATTATGAAGATGCATATCTTAATCAGGTATCACATCGATCATAAACTCAGCAGCTAATCTTAGAATTGCCAGAAAGCTAATGCAGATTGGAATAGCTGTATATATATATATCATATTGTATGGGTTTATGTCTATATATATATAATTAAAGAAGTGTTTTTATAATTTTAAAAAAATAAATTAAACAGTATTTTATATCATCGATATTTGCCAGTCTGCTACATTTTATAATGCAATTAAAGCTTTATATATATATATATATATATAAACCAAAATTTAAGCTCAACATTTTATTCCCAAACTTCAAAAGTAGCATTCAGAACATGTCAGAAATTTAAGAACAAGTAAATGAGAATCTCCACAAGAAGTTTAGTTATAAGATGATTATGAAAATGAAGATTATAATGTAGTAATTTATTCACTAGTGAATCCATCAAACATCTTGTACAGTACATACAATCCCTACAAAGGAAGACTCTAACAGAACAACATACTTTGACAAGAACCAGCAGTTCTGCTGCATGAAACACCTAGAAGAAGTTGGAAAGTTAAACACAAAAGGCCTGTTTTTTAAGGTTTGTTTTGTATCACCATGTCACTAAAAGATACATAGAAACAGGAACTCTGGCTAACCCAGAATCTGATTTTACATATGAATGAAGTTGCAAAAAAGAAAACCTATAGCAGAAAAAACCTCAAAGCCCAAACTTTATATGGAATTCCTTGTGACTGCTTTCTATGGCAAATTCATCAGAAACGGGCAAACCAATTATCCCTAATCACGTTTCGATACAAACTAAAACATCTGGATCAGTAAATTGTATGCAGCAATTCACATCACCACAGAAGCTTGAACTATGATAAACTTTGTGATATTCATATCATCATCCTATGCAGCAATTCCTGAAACGAATTAAGACCACAAACTTGTGAGTACATAAAGAACGATTGTACTAATGCACGACTTTGAAGAAAGAACAAGGGCAATTTTTGAGTATGAATGCAAAAAAATTAGGTAACGGGGCATCAAAAGCAGTAACAGACTCTTCTATACTTAATCTCCACATAGTAATTAGGCATAGAATATGGTCTTTATATGAAATCACAAAAGGCTTAATGATGGCAAGCTTACAGCTACATTCTTCTAGTACATAGTTCACCAAATGAATATTTGCTAGAAACCAGTTCATTCTTCAGTAAATGGTAACGAGCAAGTTTTCCCATAATGTGAAGTCAGAGAGCATCTAATGCCATATGACTGCACACCAAATGCCCTTTCAGCAATGTTAAACACAGACATCACGGGGCACTAAAACAAAAATACCGAATCACTGCATTATTCACCTAGCCACAATATTAACTAGAACATTATAACAGACTTCTAATCAGAAGATTCAGTGCAATAGATCGTAGTGCTTGACATTATTTTGTACATAGGATACTCCATCAGCTCAGACTGTTTATTATTATCTATGACAATCATATGCTAATGAAGTTCAAAAAAGGATGAAAAAGGAAGTATAAAGGTTTCTATGTCTCATAAAAGGAGTTGTAGTTGTTAGCAGAATTTAAATTACCACTATTTGATTGTCTGTTGGCAACACTGTAACCGCCAATGTAACCAGCAGTGTTTCTTGTCATAACATCTGCATTTCCAAGCCCAAAGCCAAATGAGGCAGATCGCTCTATCTCTAAGGGTGAAGATGGCAAAGTGAGGTCTCCATAGAATAGATCATCATCATTGATTTCTGTATAAACTCTGTCATAACCACCATTTGGAGTTCCACGAAATGCCAATGATGCAACACTTGTCCTGTTGTTTCTTCCATATCCGATCACTCCTAGACCAACATTGGAATTTGCATTGCCATTACCAAGGTTGCCACTGCCATAGTTGGCACCAGCACCTCCAATTTGCCCGGGATGAGCAGTGGATCCCCAGAGTGGTCCTATACTGCCAAAGGAACTCATCCCTGAACTCCCACTCCCAGAACCCATAACAGCATTAGAGCTGATGGAGTTTGATGATTGATTAATACTTCCATTAGCCCACAAACTTCTAGCAGTTGAACTTAACACAGAATTATTCCCACCATTGCCTACGCCATACGCAAATGGACTATCACACCTGCTTGTATTTCCGTTCAATGAAGGGCTCAGTCGTCCATAGCCAAGGTTCAAAGAAAGGCTTGAATTTTCTCCATAACTTGGACCCAAACCCTGCTCCAAATTAACACCTATGCCATAACCAGCACCATATGGAGAAAAGCCACTGCGACCAACAGTAACAGGACTAAATCTACCATCCATTCTAGTTCCATATCCTCCCCCTGCATTTGAATTGTATCCTTGAGTGGAACCATTGAGAAGGCTAGTGACTCTACTAGGACTGTAATTAAATACACCTAATTGGCCTCG
>JANIIA010000190.1:7662688-7675524 GCA_027478495.1 Erythroxylum alaternifolium
TATTCACTACTGCATGAGCATGAGATGTGGTAATTTACCACATCTGGACCCGTTTCTTTGGTCCGACCCATTCTCTGGAAACGGGATGTTACATCTACAACTTTGAACATTCCCTGCTATTCCATAGAGTCTAGTTTTTGAATAACCCAATATCGTTTGATTGCTATACAAATTTGACCATCTCTCTTAAAGACCAAAATATCTTAGATGCCTTAGTTTTGCAAATCAAAACACATAACTACATAATAAACATAGGATACATACTTATAGCTTTGATTTATAATAATCAATTACAAAGTCATAAACATTGCGTTTGTGTCCAAAGCCCTGATCCATAGTTAGAAAGGTGAAACTCTATTCTTACAAACAGATATAACAAAATCCATTACTATTGTCCCAAAATCCATAAAGTGGAAAGACATCAACCTATATGAGGAATCGATACTTAAAGGTGCAATAGATTCAAGTCCAAAAGTCTCTTTAAGTCCAAACTCCAAAATCAAAGAAGTAAAACAATACTTAAATAGAAAGGTAAAATTGTCTTTTGCTAGAAAATTCGTGAGCAAAATATTTAATGATAGTGTTTCAACATCAACTGTTGACATAAGAAGAGTCTGTAGATTTGTATCTGTGATCAGTATCCTTAATAAAGAATTGCTTAGGCATTTAATGTCTGACATCTCGTCTTCAAGCCTCCAAAGATTAGATTACAACAAAAACATTCAACAAACTATTTATAAAAACAGTGTGCCACAATCTCCTCCATCATCTCGATCAATCTCTTAAATCACTAAAAATGTGAACAATGACTTATATGTCTTAGAAAAAGATTTTGAGGCAAACAAAAAAATTTGCATGATGATTTTTACTCCTTAGGAAATAAAAAAAATATGATTTTTTAATGACTTCTTAGAACAACAAAAAGTATCAAGAAAAATATTATGTGTTTGTCAACAACCATAGGGTGCATATTTTGTTCTTTGATAGGTTTGAAATGTACACCCAGGAAAACAACAAAGAATATCATTTTAAAGCCATTAACAACAATACTAAAAAAATGTGGGAGAAACAATTGCAATCAGAAAACCCTCCTTTTTGTAACTTAAGACTCCTTACAAACAAAACATAGTTGCAGCATCCCTTTTGAAAATAAAAAATGAAAGTGAAATGTGAATCTCAAAGACATTAAAAACATTATGTGTCAAAACAATTACATCATCACTTATTTGCATTCTCTAAGTGGACAAGTGCCTAGAATAGATAAAAGTTTGAAAATCCAATAGTGATCACCAAAATAGAGTCAGTCAAAACTCCTATCTTCAAGCTTTACGAAGTGACTAACAATAATTTAAGCCAATTTAGGAAAATGAATAATAAAGAGTTTCTCAATGCCATCCAAAGCCAATTAAATAAGATAAATGAAAACATAGTTTGTGGTTCTCCAAAGTCCCCAATATCTAAAATTTGAACACTATTCAGACTAGGAGTCAAACTAGGGTCAAAGTTAGTAGCTCCTAAAAGTGAACGTAATTTAGCAAGAGAGCAATAGTTAAATTGAGAGTCTCCAAACTCCTTTTCCAATTGTGAATAAAATTCATTGGCAACAAAACCCATTAGATAAAACCTGTTGACCCTGACATAGATATAGATCAAAAGCTGAATGTCTTACAACATACTAGGTACAATGCTTCTTATATCTATGAATGGAATATCTGAATACAACATTTTAATGTGCACTAGTGGTCTTGTGATTCCTTGTTGATTAGTATTGAACCCTAGTCTCATAAAGTCCACGAGGGTTCTTTGATGTCATCCTTGATTCCTTTCTTCTGCCATTGATATCTCTATAACTTCTTGGCATTTTCCTTTTCCAATCCCCCCCTTTTGTTTGGTGATGTCGAAAACTTGTGTATCTAAAAGTTTGCTTTAACTCCTAGTTGCTCTTATGTTCGTGCACCTACAATCACACAAGAAAAGTGTTAAAATCCTTAAATTAAAGCAACTCAAACTGCACTAAATGCCAATTTATCAATCCTTAATAATGACACAAAAAACTTGTTAAAGTTTAATTTAAACTTATCTATATCGCTAATATACAAATCGTATCTTATGGTATAAAAAGTATTGTTCCCACAATGATTGTATTAGTCACCTAATAATGCCATTAATTCTTCTACTTTAAGTGATGACTCTTCTTTTGGCCTGGTTATTTTGGATTGTAAGCAACTAATTAATGAAATTGGCAATGTTGAATGCTGCTTTGTGTATAGGTTTGCGAATGTGGTTGCTCATTTGTTGGCAACTGGGACTCATTCCTTGTCAGGCCTAAGAGTTTGGGAGTCTGTTCCCCCTCCTATTGTTGATCAACTTCTATTTGAGTAATGCAATACCCAATCTTTATTCAAAAATAATAATAATAATAATTCTGTAACACTTTGTTTAAGGTTAACAATATGATAATATAATGATAAATTAAATTAAATTGATAATTGAATAATTGAATAAGCAACAGTGAATAATTGATTAAGCAATGATGAAAAATTAGGAATTACCTCCATTCTTATTTGTTTTCACTTCACCTTCTTGATTTAACACTACTCGACCATAAATATCCAATAATTGAGATTACTGTCTCTCGAGATCTAACTAGGTAATCTCAATTAAATAGAAAGAAATTGAATTGCGATCTCTCAATCTATCAAAACTCCTCTTAGTTATCCAATTAAATTTGAAGCAATTCTATAGACAATTAATAAACAATTAAAATCTATCTTTAATTACCTATTAATTTGATGTTTATAGATCTATTATGGTACCAGGTCTCACTACGCAACATAGCACAGATGATTCAACATAATCTCTTGATTCAAATTGAATATAAAACAATAAATATCACAAAGTATATTCTACTAAAACAAGAATGTAAAATTTTAACAAAGAATTCAAGAGTAATCCCTAAAGGAAGTTTAGCAATCCATATCCAACATATATCCCAATCGATTCATCAATAGCATTCAACAACAAGGAAAGAAAAGAAAAGAGTAAAAGTTTGAGTTCTAAATGTCTTCTTTTATTTCACCTTAAGCTGGAAACTTTTATAGCTTGTGTTCTTCAGGAGTTTGATCCCCTGTTTGAAGTTTCCAGCTGCTTCTTTGATTTTTTTTCTTTTCCTTTTTATACTCTTGAACCTCCGAAGGTTTCTCCACTTTTTTTTCCTTCCAAAAATACAAAAATCTCCTGACTTAGAATTATGGCATTTGCACGATCATGCATAACTTCCTACACAGTCTCTCTATCACAATCATGCATGGTATGCACGATTATGACAGAGGATTCAGCAAAGTTCCTATTGCCCTTATGCATAATGATTGTGACCCAACTTGTTTTCTAGCTCTTTCTTTATCTTTTCTTCAATTTTTCTATCTCCGCTCATTATCAAACATGTTAACCATCTCTTAAAGCATACAATTAAGTATCAAATTTTTGCCTTAATCAATAACAATCAAACAAAACACACAAAATACTAACAAAAACATAATTCTAATTCCTAAACACATGATTACCACATAAAAAAACACTTCAAAACACACTCTAAAGCCTATAAAACATATTATAATTTGCACTTATTAACTTCCCCATACTTAAACTTTTGCTTGTCCCAAAATAACACAAAAACTACAAAACAAACAAACACACAGTAATGCAATAATGCAATAATAGTATAATGGCATAAAAATTTATGAAATTAACTTAGCCACAAACATCAATCATTCAAAAGTTTCAACACTTTAACATGTTCCATTTATATCCAAGTGGTTTGATTTAAATACATATTTTAACCAAAATATTGACACACATATTCATAGACCTATGACATTTGTAAATATGCACTTATTATTTTTTACCAAATTGAAAAGGTAAGTCACCACTAAATAACTATTCATGGACATTTCTTGACATATAAAAGGAAGATCAATGTGTTTACTTTTGCTGAGAATACCATAGTTTTTAGATTTTATTTAATGATAACTCAGTCTTTTAATGCAAAGACAAATACCTTGTCATAAATGTCCCTCAATTACTTAACTAGGTTGCGTTCTATCAAGTTTGGTTCGAGTGTTATTATAGCTTTTTGACTTAAAGACAAATATTTTGTCGTGAATGTCCCCAGTTACTCAGTTGTATCACAATACACAACTGGCTTCCATATCTATTCTTAGCCCAATTTTTTTTTTCAAAAAGGGCCAATAGAATAGGAAATTTATTTAATACATTTATTCAACACTTTTTTTTAAACCTACTTCATTTCTTTCTAGTCAATCACTCCCATGAAAGACAATTAACGATGCCTACCAATTTTAATAAATTTAATTATAAATGCATTCAAACAAGTTTTATAAATAAAGGAATAAGTATAATATTCTAATTAATCTGCATGTTCGCTTCAAAAATACTTAAAATACAACTTTAAAAATTAAGGCTTCTTTACAATTTAAGCGACCATTTTCATAATTAAGTTAATTCATTTCAATTTTATGTCATGGACACATTCAATTATGATAAGTTATAAATATATAACACCTTTAATATTTAACATTTAACCTTTAATATAGCCGAAAAGCTTCATCTAATAATTATCCTAAGTAATACAGAGGTAAGAGACTAATTATTATAAAAGACAAATACCATTTTTTATCTGTAATAATCCAATTCTTGCTAAGTTCATATTTAAAAATAAAAAATAGAGTAAACTCAATTTTAATAAACTCTCTTGTCCTATACATACATTCATTTTTAATGATTTTCTTTTGAAAAGAAGTGAAGAAATAATTTTCTTTTTTATTAAAAAAATTTAGATAAATATTTTAATATTTTAAATTATTGAAAAATTGTTTTTAGTTTATAATTTTTAATAAAAATAACAATAAAATATATGCCACATAAATATAATAGGTAAATTAATTAATATGATAGATTAATTTAATTTAATAATTAATTTTTAATTGATTTACATATAATATAATATTATTTATGTTACGTTGAATGTATATTACATGTCTTTTAAGCTTCGGACAAAATTGGATTAAAAATACGATGAAACCTCCGACGCTTTGACCGGACATGACTTGTCGTTCTCCTCCAAACTTCTTCTCCTGCAAAACCCTTAAACCCTAGTTATGGCAACCATGCCATAACGCCTCCTACCCTTCGCTCTCTCTCCCTCTCTCGTGGGAACAATATCAAAAGACCCCCACCCCAAAGCCCTTTTGTCTCTTCATGTTTCCTATTTTAAGAATGAGGTCTATTATGTCCCCCACCTTCTCATTACCCAGACCTCCTGTCTTTCTCGTTGTACCCTGTAAAAGATTCAGTTTTGTCTCTAACCCAATTGATTCCACTGCTATCCCACTCAGGTCCAACAGGCTTTTAGCCAAATCCTTGGTTTTTCATTCTCATAACAAAAGTCTTCAATCACAACCCTCGTGTCATTTCTCCTCCTCGCCTTCTGGCGCAATTCATGTGATTGTGGGTCCCATGTTCGCCGGCAAAACTACCACTCTTCTTCAGCGCATTCACTTGGAAACCGAACTTGGCAGGTATTTGTTGTTCCTTTTGCAACTTGGGCTTAGGTTAAAGTTCTGCTCTTTGGCTCCATTTTTTGCATCTTTGTATTTCTAATTATGTCATGTGTGATATAGCTTTGGTCTAGTGTCATGTTCGACTCTAGGAAACTGAATGAATATCTTTTTTTTTCTTTAAATGGTGAGGAATCTGGATTTTTATTGCGTTAATTCTTAATATGGTATAATGGGTGTCATTTTCGGGAGTATTTCCTACTCCATTAAGGAATGTGGTTATGCGAACATAGATATTACCAGCTGGCAGGTTAATGCATGCCCCCAGTTGAATAAAAAGTTGAAGGATCTTTGTTTCTCGGGAAGATTGAGCGAACCTGTGAGGCTCTCATTGCTTACAGATTGGAGTGTTGAACATGTGACTCGTGCTTTTTTGTTGCAAGAATGGATATTCAGGAAAAAGAATGAGAAAGGGAGAAGAATTCACATTCAAATGGTTATTGTTGAGTACATTCTCGATGAATACCTGAAAACAAAATTGCTAATATTGCATGTTAAATTTGGGGTTTGAAGACTGGGCATGTTTTGTTTGAAAAGTTGATAACTAAAAGCTTGAATTTTCAGAATGCAATGACTGCCAGCTATAGGCAGAAGGGGCTTGAAGAAATGGGATTGAGTCTACATTTGACAATGAGGCAGTATGGCTTGAGATCAGATTAATATAACTTTGCATCAACTTTTAGAGTCTGTACTGCTCTGCCAATATTGATACATCGAAAGCAAGCTCTCGCCCTTATGATGAAATGTTGTTGTCAATAGTGTCCTCAGAAATGTGTTTGAAGTGAAGCAATCTTTCTGATGCATGTAAGGTCTTTAATAAATCATTGAACCAAATTGTAGTTATCTGGACTTCTTTGATATTTGCGTATGGCCAAGATGGAAGGGTTGTGGATGTCTTGGAGTTATTTCATAGGACAAAAGATGGTAGTTTTAAACCAAATTATTTTACTTTTAGGGCTGTCATTTCTGCTTGTAGTGAGGTTTCGTCAATAAAAGTTTGGAACATTTCTCTTCTATGGAGAAGGATTACAGTGTTCAGCACTAGAGGGAAGCATATTTCACTGATGGTTGATCTACTTGTTCCTACAGGGAGGTGCCAAGAGGCCTAAAACTTTGTTTTAAAATCACCTTCCAGTTATAATGGGCACTCTATTTGGTCCTTGTAGAACTTATGGAAATACGAACCCACTGAAGCTTGCAGCTAAGAAATTGTTTGAAACACGTCCAGAAATTCTGGAAAGATTGTTGTGATTTCTAATGCCTATGCAACTTTTAGTTTTTGGGATAGTGTTGCGAAGGTCAGGGTTCACTCACAAGCTAGAATTGAGGATATAAATGATATGATTTTGCAAATGGACTGCATTCTGATGGACGCAGGCTATGCTTGTGATATAAGTGGCTACTCCAAGAAAATTAAGCTTTATTTCTCTACAGTTTATCCCTTTGATGAGTAACTGAAGAAGCATGGCTAACTTATGGAATCAAAAGTTGGATTTACTCTGCTTTCTTCTGACTTGTTGGATAGGTGAGGTACACTCTAGGAGCTGTATAGTTTTATACAGATTAATGTCTTGTCAAGATGCTTATGATTATACTCTCGTAGCTATGTTAAAAGATGCAGCCAATAGGGATACCATTGCCGACTTCTACCACGCACTTCATTATATCTCAAAGAGGGACAAACAGATTTCTGTGAACTTTGTCTATTCAGCAGGAAAAAAGGTTTCAGTTGGTCGATTGTGGAGTTATTATCACTTATCTTTTGATTCACAATAATGTGGCTCTTCGGTGGAGCAGAAATGACCCGCAACGTGTTGCACATGCATCTCCTCTCGTTCAAAAGTCTAGCAGCATTCTTGGTAAGATGCAGGGGCTCAAGGTTTTCAATCTGTTATCCAGGGTGAAATTACTTATTTGAGTTTTCTTTCTCAGGAAACTTGTAACTTCCTATATGAATAGTCTAGTAGGTTATTACTTTGCTGGATTCTGTTTTGATGGTGGAATGTTGCTCTTAATTTCAGTTTTCTATTGATATGCTGACATTATATCATTCTGGTTTGCCTGCACACCACCTTCATGGTTCTTCTGTGAAAATATTTTCCTGGATTATTTTGAGTGGAATTATATTTTATGAGAAAATAGGTTTGATTGTCTCGAGATGTTTGAATATTGATTAAAGACAGTGCTTTCCTTTCATGCAGAAAGGTGGCAATTATAAAATCAAGCAAGGACACAAGATATGGATTGGATTCAATAGTTTCCCATGATGGGGTAAAGTTGCCATGTTGTGCATTGTCCAATTTGTCATCGTTTAGACAAAAATTTGGTTCTGTTGCTTATGAACAGGTATTCCAATCCCTACTAGATTCTATATGTTTCTTGGATGAACAGTAAAGTGAATACTATTATGGAGTTTTGTATTCTATTATGGAGTTGTGTGCAGTTGGCAAGCAATGTGTGAACGGTTGTTCAACTCTTTTTTCTTATTGTTCTTTATCCCTTCTCCTCGCCCTATCATTCACGGGATTCAGCCAATTGCGTTGATCATGAGATATCGTTGAGAAATAGGAATGTGTGTTATCAAAAGTTTCTTGCGATTATTTCTAGTATGGACAATTGCGTTGATCATGAGATATCATTGAGAAATAGGAATGTGTGTTACCAAAAGTTTTCTTGCGATTATTTCTAGTATGGAATGCCGCAAGTGCAAGACATCATTATCTTGTCAGAATGTTTCTACCTTTATATACTATCATTCATATGCACCGGGAATTTTGATAATAGGGTGATCAGAATATGGATCATGAAAAGAATTGTCCATTTTCCTATCGGCCAAATTGATGATATTCTTTCTCCGAGAAATGTTAAAAACTTCAAATATGAAGATGCTTGGAACTTTTACTATGTTTAGTGACTTCTCTTTTAGCTTCCTGAGATTCGATGTTGAGTTGGAATTTACTGATGGTAAATAGATGGTGACAGCTAGATGTTATTGGCATTGATGAAGCACAATTCTTTGAAGACCTGTATGATTTCTGTCGTGAAGCTGCTGATCAACATGGTAAAACTTTAATAGTTGCTGGCCTAGATGGTGACTATTTGAGGTACTACTTCGAACCTGTTCTTTCTAGTTGGCAACCTTAATTTGCTCAATTTTATGCTCGTTACTTAACTGGAATGTTGTTTGCAGGAGGAGTTTTGGTTCTGTGCTTGACATAATTCCTCTTGCTGATTCTGTAACCAAGTTGACTGCGCGGTGTGAACTGTGTGGAAAACGTGCGTTGTTTACGTTAAGGAAAACAGAGGAGAAGCAAACCGAACTGATCGGTGGGGCTGACGTTTACATGCCCGTATGTCGCTGGCACTATGTCAGTGGCCAAGTTGCCATGGAAGCTGGAAGAGTTGCACTGGAATCGCAGGCAGTTCAAAGTGGCTCTCAGGTTTAACTCCCAAGCAATTTACTGGAATGTTGCTGACTGGAGCATCCTGGCATTGGAAAATCACTTGTATTTTGTTCTGTTACAAGGTTGTAATGGTTTGATTAGCTTTAGGATTTATGTTTTGGTAGTAATGACTCCTGGCGAGAAGGGAAGGGTTAAGGAAATTGATGCAAATTCATCCCTTATATTACAGTAAAATTTCTATAAATTAATATTATTGAGATCATGATATTTTATTATTTTATAGAGATATTAATTAACAGATAAATTAATATTTATTAATTTAAAGAAAATTTTGTAATTGATTGAAGTTAAATTTGGATTATCTGGGTGAAAATGATACATGTTCAAAGGTTCAAAGCTTAGAAGAAATTGTGACTACTATCTTTGAAAATAATGTTGATTATGAAATTGAAGATGATACAGTACTTTTGAAACCAATTACTCGTAAGGAAGTACTTATCGCGTTTATAACTCTTCACAATTTTTTGGTGTGGTTTGAGAATACATCGCCAGAAATTTTGGATGCAATAAGAAAAGTTAGAGATAAGTTCCAATTAGACTTAAATTTTAAGAAAAAACAAACAACATTATAATCATATTTCACTAAATTGTCTTAGTTATGTTTGTGTAAGTTTATATAATTATTAATTTATGATATTAATAGGACCTTATATTTACATAGGAGTATTTTGAAAATATATTATCTTATTATCTTATCGAAATTTGTTAAATTTTTAAATGGCCCAAGTCGAAATCGAAAAAAAATATTATCTTAAAAAGTTTATTAATTTACCGAGCACCAATTTAAAAAGGTTCTACTATACTTTATTAACTATTTCCTCATAGATAAACATTTTTTGATGAATATTTCTTATTATTATTATTATTAGTATTCATTAAAATATACTTGCTTGAAATTTAACATTTTACTTTACTTTGAATGGATTAACAATGAATAAAATTTACTTTTTTAATTTCTAATTATTAATTATATTATTCATTATTAAAAATTACTTTAAATTTTAACATTTTCTTTTCTTTTCAGTCAATTAATAATATTTGAAATTTTTTATTGTTACTGTTATTAATAATCATTAAAAAGTATGAATAATGCTTAAACTTTTTTTTCTTCTTTTTTATTATTACTGCTATTATTATTCCTCATTCAAAGTCTAATTTTTATTTTTATTTTCCTCAAGTCATTGAATCTTACAATTAGATCATTATAAAATTAGTTAAAAATTAAATATATTTTAAAATATAATTAAAAGAATTATCATTATTTATTAAAAGATTTAAATTTTAACTAAAAATTATTAAATAAATAATATTTATTTATTTAATTTATAAAATTAAAATAATTAAAAAAAAAGATTTCTCAATAGGTTTAGCCTCTTTAAAAAGAATAGTTAATGACTTAATTTTCAAAAATATAAAAGATTTAATCAATTGACCGAAAATATTGATCGCTTCAATGGTGCCTCAGAATTGCAGAATCACATCAAGGCTTATGAAAGCCGTTCAGTCCCGAAAGATGGTGTTTTCATGACAAAGTATCCTCATTGGCACGACCTATGTTTAACGCCGCTCCCAAATACGATGTGATACAAGACCCCCCCGTCGACGGAGGAGCTAACCGGAACTCGGCGACGATATTCAACGATGACGCGCAATTATATCTGACGCTTTACTTTGCAATTTACAAATGCCAAACTGCGTACTTTGCCCCAAATCATAAGTGATTTCCTTGGGAAATCACGTCGAATCAAAAAAACAGTTATGATTATAACAAAAGAATTACGCAATTCAGAAATAAAAATCAAAGCAATTAGAAGAATTTTTAAAAAATGTATGTCTCATGGCCAGTCCCAAATTGTAATGGCGGCAACGCCGCTACACAAGGCGATGGAATATGAGACCTGCCGGCGCGGACGGAGGAACTCTCACGAGGACCTCAACGTCCTCGGGCATCGATTTCTGACGTTTACTTAGGGTTTTGCAAACATTTGGTGTATAAGTTTGCCCCTGCTCAAAGATGGAACTTTTCGCAAATTCCCGTCAGATCTGTTTGAGAACGAACAGAAATTCAACACCCTATAAGCAATTCTATGGAAACCAAAGCACTAGAGCTGTTGTGATTTGAAAGGAGGCTGCAAGGGTCACAATTTATAGAAGGGCTTAGGGTAATTAGGGTTTTTGAATTTTAACTTGTGAGTTGAGGCTTAGACTCAGTGTTGTAGAAGAGGCCCAATTCTTATGGACAAAAGAGTTCTGTCAATAACTAAAGCCTAGTATAGTGAGCCCTAAAAGGAATTCTTATTTACCTTCTCTCTTTTTCCTTATCCAATTTTCATTATCCCCTAAAAGGAAGATACTAATATTAAGCCTATTTAGTTGGATATTAATTAACAAAACGAAACGAAACGAAATCAAACGAAAGGGAATTATTTATAATAGAATAGAATGTAATATAGTGAAAAATTATTTGGAATAGATGAAAAGGTTCATAATATAATATAGTGAAATATTGTTTAGAAGATGTATAGAACGGAATGGAATGTATAATAAAAAACTATTATATCCCTGATATTAAAATGGTTGTTGCAAGATATTTAATATTATGATTTTAAAACAAAAATCATGTCCAATTAAAAAATTACACACAACCGCGACAAATAATTTTTTATATTTTTATTTTAAAATATTAAAATATTAATTATTTTATTATTAATTATATACAATTTATTATTAATTATATAAAATATCATTATTAATTATTTAATAAAATTTATTCTGTTATATGGGATTTATATTTAAAATTTATTTATTTATATTTTTATTTATATAGAAATATATAAAAACAATTAAAGAATAATTTTTTATATAATTTATATTTTCATTAATAAAATTTTTTATTTTATTATTAATTATATACAATTTTTATTAATAATATAAAAATATTATTATTAGGGTAAGGAGAAATAATATAAAAATCTTATTAATTATACACAAGGGGTTAGGGTTAGAAGAAATAATTGGTGTTAAAAAAATTATTAAGTGTATATTAGGTAGTATGTATTTATTAGTTTATGTTTCTTCTTAAACTCGCCAAATCGGAAGTTTTATATTTTCACTGTTTAGGATAGAATGGAACGTAACATGAAACCTTCCGCTTCTATTTCGTTTCATTTTAAAACTCTCAAATATATGATAGAAGTGTGTTACGTTATGTTTCGTTCTATTCCAAACTCTCCAACCAAACAGCCCCTTAGTTATTGCACGAGAGTGAGATTCGGTCCATTTTTTTGGGGGCTTGTTTAATTCGAAAAACTTAGATGATAAATAATAGAATGGCATGAAACTACTCGAAAATCTGTTGGTTATGTTTACGGAGGTTCATGTGATAAGCTTAAATAGGAATAGGAGAACGCTCCTCTAATTTTTGAGTAACTTGGCTGTATTAAGCAATCATCCTTGGCTGTGGGCTTACTACTTAAACCACTTTGGTGCTTTCGGTGGATATCCTTAAAGTGAGCTTATTAATTAGATGCTTTCAGCGCTTGAGCCTTTATGATTCGAACAAACAAAGAAAAGAAAATGAACCATTTCATAAACTTTGATGCTTAATGTAATATAACGACTTTATATTTTCCATATGAAGTAAATCAAATGATTATTAATAAAAGTTGTAAGGTATAACTACTCGCAAATTAAGAATGCAACACCCATTACGTATAAAGCAAAAAGTCAAATGCCA
>JANIIA010000190.1:7675624-7694568 GCA_027478495.1 Erythroxylum alaternifolium
TTTTTATTAATAATATAAAAATATTATTATTAGGGTAAGGAGAAATAATATAAAAATATTATTAATTATATACAAGAAGGTTAGGGTTAGAAGAAATAATTAGTATTAAGAAAAATTATTAAGGGTATATTAAGTAGTATGTATTTATTAGTTTACGTTTCATCTTAAACCCTCTGAATCGGAGGTTTCTTATTTTCACTGTTTAGGATGGAATGGAACGTAACATGAAACCTTCTGCTTTCATCGCATTCCGTTCCATTTTATTATAAAACCTTCAACCAAATGATAGAAATATGTTACGTTCCATTCTGTTTCATTACTAACTGTTCAACCAAACAGACCTTAGATTCCACAATTAAGTCCGAGCTTGAACTGTACCAGTACAAAATCAACAGTAAATTTTATACAAAACTTGAACTTTAAAAAGAAAATTAAGCTTTAAATTGAGCTTAAATTTGAACCGCCTAATCTGACCTGATTTATACTCAATTGAGTCTAGACCCGATCAAACTTCATGTCGCCCAAGCCTAATTGGGCTCGTTACCATCCCTAATTACTACTCCATAAAGCATGAAAGGAAATTGCTTTTCCTTTATTAGCTGTGACGTAGAAGATGAAGTAGAGTAAGTAAAAAGCTTGTCCAAGATGAGAGAAACTTGGAAAAGGTGATAGAAAAATTATATTATCCATTTATAAATTGATCGAAGAATTGTATTATCAATTTCGCGATAGAACTTACAACAGAGCTTCAAGCATCAGTAGCTTTAGAAGAAAATTATGAGCATTATGTTAATACATAAATTCCACACATCTATATAGCCTAAGAAAATCCATGGAATCTGTAGTTCTACTGGCAATTATTTTATATGAAGAAAATCCATGAAAGCAGCTAGCTAACAAAAATTGGAAGCAACAAAAGGTGCAACAAGCCATCAGGCATTAACCATCTTCACTGCAGATTGTGAACCAAAAGTAGCATTACATTAAGATCAAGGTGGAACTGAGAAACTGATGCCAATACAAGAAATCTACTTTAAAAGTGGGTTCAAGGTTTAATAATCCCTTTGTAAACCCACCAGCTTTTAGGTGAAATTGAGCTACATGTAGCATTTCCTTTTCTCATTCACCAGCTTCATTCAGTTCAACATTCAAAGCTGCTCTTTTGCACAAGCATCCTTAACATTTTGCTCTGTACAGAAATCCCACAAGAAACATAGCATAAAACATTAGAATTGGCTAAGTATTGCTTAAAACTATTATATTCAAGCAAGATAAGTATTCTTTACAATTGAAGTAAATGTGTACGTTATCAAGTGAATTCTCCAAGAGCACTGAGAAGTTGCATACAAGAAAATTCTAGTGCAGGGGGATTATTTTCTACACGTGAATCTGCGATATTACAATCTATGCCCCACGTCTACTAAATTTAGAGATGTTACACAGATTTTGCACAGGCAGAAGGCTTGAAGTGGCCTACTACAAAGTCACATGAAAGCAAGTTATATCACTGTTCAAGTTAGTGACATCAAAGAAGAAAAATAGCTCATAACTTACATATAATTGAAAAGGAGCTCAGTGAATTCCATTCCTTGTATGTGGCTTGACCACAGTGTTCCCTTCTTCAATAATGAAGGAAAGAAGCCTGTATAAAATAATTCACACAAAGCCATTAAATTCTCCAACTAGTATTCTCTTTCATGATATTGTTCAAAAGATCTACACATATGAAATAAAGAACAAGAAGTCGTTACTAACAGGCAAAATCATTTGTCTTCACCTCCATCATTGTTGGCAGAAAATGTCTTTAGTTCTTCAGGTATATTCTTCAAGCCTGGATTTAAGGAACCACAAGTCAAACCAAAGTGAAAAGCGAACTATTATATGGATGCTTAAACCTTATAATTCAATCAAGCAACGACGAGAATTCATACCTCCAGTTTTACTTTGGTGATCTGCATTTGCAGTCTTTGCCACATCAGAATTTAGTGCCCTAGCAATCCGTTTAACATGATTCAACTGTAATTTCTTAGGTGGAATACCTGAACCACTTGTTGGATGAGTAAACTTTTAAGAAGCAGACCAAAATAAAATACAACTCACCAATTAAATCCATACCATAAATATAAAAAATATATCAATACAAAAACAACATTATTTGTACTTACAACTGGAGGTTGCATTTTGTCCTCGCAAAATCAACTCTGCATCAATTATCTGATTTTCAGCAACATCCACAGGAGCATGAAGTGACCGTGCAAGATGTTTTATATGGTTTAGAAGTGGCCTTTTAGGCAATTGAGACAATTTATCAGCTGGAACTTCCAGGGCTACAAAATAAAGCACCAAAAGAATATTATCTTATCTATTTTGTATGAATCAACGGTTTATAATTTTCATGTTGAAAGATACAAGAACAGGGCTTACCCACAGTTTTCGTCATTGTCGCACACATACTTTGTTGTCTTTGATCAGTAGGAATGTGGACAACTTCATTGCATAAATTATTACTACTGGAGATAGAGGCCACCTCATGATACTCATTACTCGGGAGCATAAGAATTTCATCATTGGTTGCAATAATTGGATTGGTCTGAAGGTCTAAACGAGCAACTTCAGCTCGTTGTCTCCGAAGCTGATAATTCCTACGCCTTCTAGCAAGGTGTTTCTCCCTCTCTTCAACACTCATAGACTGTCTTCTTTGTCTGTCCCTTAATCGCCGCTTTTCTCTTTCCTGTTCCTTCTGCAAATTCCTCATCGATGCCCTTTCTGACTGTTCCATTATGATCTTCTAGTCCTCTTCCAATCATTAAACAATTTCACAGTCTTGACCGGATTTCACCCTATCCTTCTGCAAGCACATACCGACTCTCATGAAATCAAACATTTGCAGAAGAGCTTAAAATATATTGACTTCACAATTAGAAAGAATATACAACATAAATATTAAAGCTTAAAAGATGTTCACATGAAAATGAGGAAAGCATCCCCAATGCCACAGCAAACTTGACATAAATCAGATGAAAGTAGGTTCGAAACAATATAAATAGACAAGGCAGCATAGTCATACCAACAATGTACAACAAACCATTCAGGCAAATTCTGCTAAGAACAATCTACAAACGTCATGTCTGGGAGGAACTCACATTGTCATGCATAAACAAAATGAACCAATAAATGAAGAATCTACAATAACAAAAGAAATCCTAATAAATCAACCAACCCGTTATCGAAACCAAAACGTATGAAACAAAGACAACCCAAGATTTAGAAGATCAAATGGGAAATGGGATTGGTCAAAGAAAGCATTTTGAGATTGAGAAAGACAAAAAGCGCTCACCTTTTCCTCTGGAGGATACTAATCTGTAAGAAGAGAGCGAGAGAGCAATAAACATGTGAAGCAGGGAACAGGTAGAATCCGATTTAAAGCTGAGCTCAGTTATGGGATTGGGGGGTCAGTTGGTCAGAGCCCTTTTTTGGCCGTTTCATAGCAAATTTGCCAAATTCAGTGAATTTGACGCCATTTATTTGGCCTTATCACTCGCTTCTTTTCACGTAGGCGTGGTGAGGGCTTAAGGAACACTGTTGCCTAATAAACGTCACAGAAACGTTTCTTTTAATTATATATTATACTCGTTTATTTTTATTTTATAATGTATAGTAACTCTATTTTATATTTAGTAAAGAAATACTTTTAGTTTATAATTATTAATTAATTCAAATAGTTAAATCATAATTGTAATGTTCTTAATATTATCTATTTTTAACTTTTGGAACTAAACATACTTTAAAACAGTTTCCCATTTCATCTTTCAAGGAAAGAAAAAAGAGGTCAATCAGAAAAAGAGTACAAAAGTAGTCAAATGCTAAGGATTAGTTTACATGACTACCTCCATAAAAGTTGCATTTACACTTCTCAGAGGAAAGATTACATGACTAAGTACATTCTATGCGGCTTTTAACATGGTCCAACTCCAAGGGAAGGAAATGCAGGTTTAACTGATACTGCAACATTCGGTATTTCATGTTTGCTCACATCTCTCTGTAAGTTGGAACTATTTCTGACGTTCGTCCCCTTCACTTGGACTCCAAACATGGAGATGTGAGCAATCATGAAACACCGAATGTTGCAGTATCAGTTAAACCTGACTTTGTTTCATTCTATGGAACAGGGACGGAGCTAGAACCAAAAGTCAACAGGGACCAAATATAAATGGCCACAATAGTTATATTTACAATGGGCTTATACAAAATTCACTTTGAAATCCGTAAGATAATAAGAAATTTTTTTTTACAGTGGGCACTGGCCTACTCTGGCCCTTCTATACATCCGTCATTGCTATGGAGGACGTATACAATGAAATTTGAGATTTTCAACTAGTAACCTTAAACTAGGATGTGAAGAGAACAACGATAATTTCCTTTTCTACAACAGGAGAAGCATTATTATTGCATCTCATCTAGATGCACTAGCAAAATTGGTGACGTAAAATTTACAGTTGTTACAAAAATATCACAGTATGATCTTCATCTCCAAGCAGATGAGGTCGCCATGGGCCTGCTCTTCCAGCAAAGGTAAAGAGCTCCATCCCTCTCTTCAAGTCTGTAGTTTTTGTCATAATCCTTGAGCAAGTCCCTGACAGCAGTACTTGTTGAAGAACTTAATGGGCACTGAGTAAATCCGGCCATTGAAAATCTTAGTTTCCACTTTCCAAGAAGTTCATGTCGTTCAACTCTCTCATCATTCTCACAAGCAATCATGTTGACAATGTCCCTAGCCACACAGTGCTGCTCTGCATTAATCCGCTCCTTGTCATCCCGAGAACGAGCAACATCAATTGATTCAAACATAGCCGTATAGTAATCCAGTGTCTCAATGAATCTTTGAAAGAATGGCTTCGTATTGGTGTTGGACTCTTGCTCAATGACGGTCACAATCTTTGGGTTCAAACTCTTGACTAATCTCAACAAAAGATCTCTGTGATTCGTAGTGTTCACACTCTCATCAGGCATGTGGTGCAGTACAAATGGAAAGTTCACTACCACAGCTTCCCCAGGCAGGATTCTGAGGTCTTCACGCCGAACCTCATAACAAGTCATGGCTGTATCATGGAACTCCAAGGGCACGTTCCACTGCCGAGCAATATCCAGTAATCTCTGGCCTACAATATGCAGTCCCCCACCACGAGCATGGGTGGACTGTGAATCATCTACACCAGTTATGTGAATCACTGGTGGCCCACCCGGTCGATTTCCAAGTGCTTGAATTAGTGGAATCCATTGGCTGCCTTGGGCAATCTGGAAGTCAATGATGTGGATCACAGGTTCATGTGACACTGCTTCCCGAATCGCAACATTAGCTGACAAATATGCAAACCTCCAGTAAGGGCAGATCTGATATAGTATTCCCATGTAAGTCATCAGATCTGAACCCACTGGGGCTTCGCAATTTAAGGCTTTGTAGATTTTACTACCTGAAAACTCCAACCTGGCTCTAAGCCCTTCCAACATATAAGCACCCACTCGCTGCATTGGATCTCCAGACACCGATACCATTTGGTCCAACACATGCATTAAACCTGCAGCTCTCGTTATGTCTTTATTAGATACTGCTTCGGCACAGGCAATAAGCACCTCTTTCAGATTTAACCTAGGGATCATTTCGACCATTTTGTTCCAATCCCAACATCCCAGCAGATTTGATTGGTCCACCCCACTCATGAAGCAGAAATTGCAGCTGTCTGTCACATCAGATTCAGGCTCCATCAAGAAGACCTCTAGTTCCCTCATTTTCCGCCTCAGTACATTGCTGTCATCAGCAGAAGATGAACCACTTATTGGAGATCCATATAGGTTGTCAGGAGAATGATAATGGTCAGACACGCATGAATGTGAACCTTGGGGTGAAAATGGACTTTGGTTTGAGGAGATGCTAGCAGCAGGAGAATTATATGCAACAAAACCAGTGGTTGTAGATGATTCTAGAGTGAAGTATTCTTCCTTGTAATTCTCAAAGGAGACACTTGTTCCTTGACTAACAGCATCTGACAATGCATTGTTGTCTAAGAATTGGAAAGACAAACCATATTGATTAATTTCTTGCCCAGGCTGGTGATAAAACTCATGGATACTGGCAGAACTTTGATGTTTCTGTGACATTTGCATCTAAAACTGACTGACTGATACAGCAACCAATAGAATAGAGAAGTGCCAATAGCAGCCTATTGTACTTGATCTGTTCAGTGATTATTTGCGAAAGGAAACACTGTACTAATCAGCAGCCATCAATAGATAGTTGGTTATCTTGGAAGTTGCAAAGGCGAATTCTAATCTGCTGCTGTGAACTTTTGTAGTCTATAAATCAGTCTTGTATCAACTCAATCTGCCAAAAATAAAAGGCAATAAGATTCTACAAGACCAACAAAGTTGGAAACTATATAAATAGATGTAAAGAAAAAGAAGTGAGTTATTCCAGGAACACTGGGTAGCAAGGAATGCAAAGGTGGTAATTACAGGAACACTGAGTAGGAAGGAATGCAAAGAAGGAAAGCAGTCACTAAACCACAACAACCAAGTACCCATGTAAACTTAATTTGCTTTTGCCGGGAAGGAACGTAGTCATGAACAGAAGGCAAGCAAAAGAAGCAGCCAAATGAAGTAACTGAAAAGGCATGTACTAGCTTGCATACTGTTTCATGCAGAACTTGCAGTATCGCATACACAGTCATTTTTTTTATCAGTACAAGTCAATAGCGGTGGTAATAATTCCAAAAGAACCTGACGTCAAAAGCAATCATTTCAAGGGCATTGCATCACCAGGCACAGAAGTTCAGGCGAATAAATACACTCAAGGCCAAAAATTCCTTTGTCAGAAAACTGAGGCATTTTAGCCACAAAAAAGCGCAAACAGTGCTTCATCCTTCTGTTCTCTTTTTGACTATTCAACTCAAAACAGTCGGTCAATTAAAAAAGACGGAAAATTCCAAAACTCTAAGTGAGTCAACCCACATGAATAGAAGATAACTACAAAGAAGAAGTCATTGAGAAGAAAATCAATCCTTATAACAAGGACTGAAAGATGCAGAAAATGAAAATTCAATTCCGTGCATTTGTTCCTTGTAAAAGACAAATGGAAAAGAAAAGGCAGGAAATTCCTAGAGAGAAAAGAAACACGTCAGAGGTTTAGACCAACAACTACAAACGTTAACCACAGAAATCTCATGACCCAGTTTCCAGTATTTCATAGCAAGTAGTTCTTTTGCTACAGCTTGGTCTTCAAAGAATGCCCGCAAAATTAGACCAAGCATGACAACAGGGTGAGGCTGACAATATGCAACATCGTTCAGATTAAGCTAGATATGCAAATTGGTTGACACGTGAAGTATATAAGTAGATGGAACATCAACCGTCCAAACATCATTCTAAGAATCAGATTGTATGTCAGTAATCCTAAAGAAGCTGTTCCAAGTGAAATTTATAATACCAAAATTTATACTGACTAACGTCTTCATCCAACGAATAATAAAGTTCAGATTGTTTACGAGAGAGAACAAAGGAACTAGGTGTTTTCATAAGATACTGATTATTAATAAGTTCTACCTGAAACATACTACATCTATCTATGAATCAAGAACATCAGTACTAATCACCGAGCACAATAAATAACAAAAATAAACAAACCCATGTTTTTGTTTTTTTGGAATAACAAGGTAAAAATCCGTGATTTTTTATGGAAATAAATTAAGAATCATGATTTTAAATAAACAAACATTAGCTAAACACGCCAGTTTCACAAACGGAAAACAACGAAAGACTTCAACTTTCTTCAATAATTGATCTTAAACAACTTAAACAGAGCAAGAAATTGCGCTTAAATTTGATTTGAACACTTACCCATGTTCTTACAAAAGTAAAATAAGCAAAGAAATCAAACTTGCCACATACCACACCAGACCAATGCACAAAAACCAGAAACACCCATCGATTCAAAGATTATCAGAATCCACGTTAGCCCATAACAAAACCAAGTTAACTTTGTACGAAATCTGTCTCCAGCTTACCTTAAGTTTCTTCCAAAGCTCTGAGGTTTCAATAGTTGTCTGAGCCTGAGATCCTCAAGTGAGAGAGAGAAAGAGAGAGAAAGGAGCCATGTTGTGTAACGATGCCATAGACCACTGCTCTATTATGAACTTTTATTGGTGGGCCTTCTCAGTACTGCCCCTCAAAGTCCGTTTTATTTACATGAGATACCACACAAACGTGTGCATAAAACTATTTTCCTATAATTTTTCTTAATTTCCATTTAAAAAGAAATAATAATATTTTAACATAATATCTTAATTTTATAAAATTATAAATAATCTTTTAATATATCTTACCTTATATTCTCCTTCAGAAAGCTCTCTTAATTTCTAATTTATCATAAAAACTCAATCTTTTAAATTTTAATTAAAAAATAATCACGAAATATAAATAATACATACACCAATACCATAACTTAATTTAACTTTTCAGTTAAATTCGAACTAAATTAATAATTTAAAATAATTATAATAAAATATTTATTTAAATCATGTTTAATGGTTACGTTTACAGCCGACTCTAGGCAAGGACAGCGCGGGTATCCACTCAAGGCCTATCTTTATAAATAATAAAATAGAATTCATTTTTATTCTCATAAAAATAAAATGAATCAAAATAAGGTTTATTTTTATCTTATAAAAAATAATAAAAATGACTTATATTTTATTTATTTATATTTTTACGAGAACTTTAAAATAGGTAAAAATAAAATTTTTTATTTTACTCAGAATTTATAAAATATTAAAAACAACTTTGATTACATTTATAGTAAAATATAAAATTGCCAAAATCTATTTATTCTTAAAATTTTCCAAAATCAGAAACAAATAAGAATTGTGGGCGGCGTTGCCTCGAAGTTGAAGTGAAGCGTTAAATTTTGTGGGGACCATCGGTTAGCGCGTGGACGTACTAACGACTTAGAAGAAATAATATAAGAAGTCCAAAGTCTATACTACTTACCACCTTACCTTCTTGGAAGTTGATGAAGTATTCTCTTACCCAAATCAATTCAAAGTTCAAACCGAGTTTGAGCACCCTTGACCAATTGTATTAAGATTATGGCTTAGTTTGACGGGAGCGATTGTAATTGATAATTTGCTGAAATAATATGTTAAAATGATAATTACTTAGTTTTAATAAGTATTTATTTATTTAGTATTGTTATTTTAGTAACTGTTGAAATGCGAAAGTAGGTGTTTGGCAAGTGCGGTTGCGGTTGCGGTTGCGGTTGCGGTTGCGGAGATAAAATGATTAAAAAATTAATTGATTTAATAAACTATTAATTGTAGTATAAATAATTAAAAAATATATTATTGATCATATAAATTTAATATTATAAGTAATAAAATAAGTAAATATAAATAAAATAAATTTAGTAAATAAAATATATTATTAGTCATATTAATTAAGAGTATAATGAAAAATAATACTTGTAGTGAAGGTTATTAATAAAAAGTAAAATTTTCACCGCAAAAGCAGTTTTTTACCGCAACCCTCTTTCTGCTTATTGATTTTTACGGTGACACCGCATTTTTCTCCAACCTCCAGTTATTCACCGCAGATCCAAACATATTACTGCGTTTGAAAACTGTAGTGAATAAGTACTTATTTCTACTACACTGCAGATCCAAACGTAGCCTATATCTTGCGAATTCAACTCTCTGTATTTACTAAATTGTATTTATTTAAAAATAAAATAAAATAATTTTAATTTTAATAAATATTATTTATTAATTTTAAATCAAGACAACTTATTGTTTGGCACGATGAGATAGCATAATAAAATAAAAATATTAGCAGCTTTATGTTGTATTTATTTATTTGTCATCGATTGTGTGTCTTGTAGCATAATTGGCTCAAGTTGCTATTTAATTAGTATTTTGTATTAAGGTGTATCTTATTTTCTTTAATCACTATACAAGTATACAAGTCGGACGAGACTTTAGAGAGTGGTTGAGTTGGTGGAGTAGAGACGCATGAGGCTAAAAGATTTTGTGTTCGAATCCTCTTATTTACACTCTCTTGATCGAGTCTTTCGTATAGAGCTTACCTAGTGTAGAGTACATAGTTAGTGTGATTTGCAGTCTATTGTGTCAATCCTGAGGTTTATCTAGTGTGCATCTAAAAAATAGTAACTGCAGGTTCTTCCGTTTCAAAAAATAAATCAAACGAAGTAAATTCAAATCATTTGTTTTTGTTATCCTGTGTCTGTCTTTTTTTTATGAGCATCTATAAATCTAATTTCTCTGTGACTTATTTATCAAATAAATAGATGCTCATAAAATAAAATAGGCGCGTGGTAACGAAAACAGGTGGTCTATTCCCGTATGATATAATATCACAGCTTTTTTGTAATTTAGTTATTCCAAATAAATAATAATTATATTGAGCTCGTTCTTGGTCAAATATAGACTATAATAAAATAGGAAATGTTGAATAGTTATTAAAGCCAACGAGTAGTTGAACATAGTCAATTCTCAAGTCAGCAATGGTTTGTTTTTCTTCAATATGGATATGGTAGTGTCGTTTCTCTAATGTCTTTTTTACCCTGTGAAGAAGAAAAAACCTAAGAGTAAAATGTCGGTTAAAATGGTGCTTAGATTTGAATAATAACTTTAAAAATTATAATTAAAAATAATGCTTTTAAAATTAAACTGATTCGACCGATATTACAATAAAAATCAGCCAATTTTTATTTAGATTTTAATTTTTTAATTTGATTTAGTTTAATAATATTGATGTTAAAAACGGATCATTTTATTGATTAATCAATCAATTTTTATAAATTAATCAATTTTTATAAATTAAAATAAATCAATTAATTTTATTAAACATTAAATTTTTATTTAAAATACGATTAGAATAGATAAAAATCTGTCCATGCGAGGGCAGTTAATTAGTCAAGCGAACGAGTGGGCTTGTAGGTACACGGTGTGAGGACGGGTGGAATGGCGGATTGGTAAATAATAAGAGAACAAGTGGCAGTGTCTGGGAGGGCCGCGCCTACCTGGAAAGCCATCCGCACCACACGTCACGCTCCGGCAACTTGCTAATCTGTTTACATCTTTTCTTTTATTTTATCAGATTACTCGGCAGCTTCCGATTCTCTTACCTGGATCCGCTGTATACAAGACCATCGAATGTTATCATAGGATTGCATTAGAAAATTACTCTCTTCCTAAACAACTTTATCCCTACGTTGTTTTTGATTTACCCACAAGATAAAAAAAAAAGATATATATATATACACGACACCGTTATTACTTCTAATTTGAAATTTCAAACGGGATACGGGAAGATTTAATAGTACGCAACCTTATTCTTAAATAATAAAGAGGTTATTTTCAGTAAATTCACATACAAATGTGCCAATAAAAAAATAATACAAATTAAAAAAATAAATAAGTAAAACTAATAAGCTAAAAGATTAGGTAAATAAAATTAAAATAAATATGTAAATAAATAAAATAAAACAGAATCAAAAAATATACTTGATATGGTGCCCAAATATGCTAATACCTGATAAGTTGTAAAATATGAGCTTCTTGTCTCTAGTTGGACTAGGAGTCTTTGCTCATAAAATTTAAGAAGTTAAACACTTAATATCTTTAAGATTTTCAATAAATTCATATCTATTGAATCCAAAATTTATTTTTGAACAATTTTAAGAAACTCTCTCTAACTAATTTAACAACCTTATAACGAAATTAATATTAGTCTTGCAAAATGTACCGAAAGATCGAGAATAATTGATGTCCTTCCTCCAACTTTCGTAACGCGAGAAGCCTAACGCATTAAATTACATTTCGTAGTTAGATTATATATAATTAATATTCGTTTATTTATTTAATTATTTATGCTAACTGTACCTATCTGATCCTATGTTTACTGTGCATAGATTAATTAGGTGGGAGCAACTTCTTTTCGCTATTAAATTATAGTACATTTATTTCCATTGAAATTCTTAGAGATACTCTTAGAAATTACGCTTTAAATTATGTTAGCTTAGAAAATTACCATTAAAAATTTTAGAAAAGACAATAAATTATTTTTTTTAATTTTATTTTGTCCGACTCAAATAATGTAATTATAATTAAATTATTTTAGAGTTTGATTAAAAAAATTTGGAATTGATCCAATTCGATTTTTCGAACTCAAATTTAATTTAAAATTTCACTAATTCAAATCGAGTCTAGACCGGTTTCTCAACCCTTTATTAGTTTATATAAAAATTTTGATATATTAAAAATAGTGCAATAAATATATAAATAGAATAAAGTATTATGTGTTTTTATTATTGGTTGTATTCCAAGTAGATTTTAAATGCATCAATTAATTTATGTTCCATTTTAAGAGGGCATGTTAGCTTTTTTATTTGAATAGAGTTAGGGATGACAATGAGCTTGCCTATAGGCCGATCTTGCTAATATTTTAAAATAAGATTTTAAATTAAAAGTATAAATAATGTCTTTTTAAATTAAGCCCGGACTTAGGTTGACTAGGTCCGAGCCTAACTATTCTAAACAAAATTATATCGTTTTGATTAAAAAAGTTGGATCTCAAATCGGTCTGAACCTAATTTGACCCATGAGTCGGTCATTGAAAACAATTAAATTTAAGTCTATAGGTCAACCCATTGTCATCTTTAGAACACGATGACATTTTTATATTTTATAATAATAGTTTCACTATTGCTACAAATTAAATTTTAAAGGTCTACTTGAAATTTTTTTATAATTTCTCAATGTCATGTTATAATTAACCAAACAATCAATTTTAGAAAATCTCTAATGATAACTAGCTAATAGGGTTTGAGAAAAGAAGGAGACAATTAAGAAAAGGAGAATCTTGGAGTGGTGTTAGTGTCTGTCACTTTAATTTAAAGCAGACATAACAGAATGGTCCACTTGCTTATCTCAAGTACCTTAACATGAAATAAAGGTATAAAGGGGAAGAAAAGTGAGCAAACTTATTTGAGGTAGTGGGATTGAGATTTGATAGAAGAAGCCAACTTTGTAAGTCTATTCTTTTTTTAACCTCTTATGTGATGTGATATTTAAAATTAAAAAAAAAGAAAAATTTTTAGAATTTTGTAAAAAAAATAACAACAAAATATAGGTAGAGTGAGTGAATATTATAGTTGCACCGATCAATACTGCTTACATGACAATTCAATTCAACTCTTAAACCCGAATTAAATTAATGAAATTTAACTTAATTAATAATTATTATAATATTTTTAAAATATTAATTTAAGTCAAATTTAATTAGCTAGATTTAGGTTTAAAAGTTGAATTTAATTATAATATTAGTAACATTTGATTGGTCTCTAATATTTATATAGTACGTGTTTCATCGTTATTTTTATTCAAAATTTGAGAGAAATAATTTTCTAAAAATTTATTTCTCTCAAAATTTAAGAGTAGAAAGAAAATTTTAAAAAATTAAAGTTTAAGAGAATTATTTTAAAGTTTTTAAAATTATAGAAGAAGTTTATTTTTTTAAAACTTAAATTATATCTTTTTTAGGTATATCAATGCCCAAATGAAATCCTCTGTTCTCTTTTCCCTGTACCAACCCTGTACTTTTTCATCTCAACCATCCATTTATGTGGGACCCACATAAATGAATAGTTGAGATAAAAGGGCACAGAGTTGATACAGGGAAAAGGGAACAGAGAATCAAGTCCCATCAATGCCCCTGGCAATAGTGGTCCATAAGTGACCTGCCAACAGGCTGACAGGCTCATGGTCAGAGCTATAGCCCGCTTGGTTATGAGTGGATTGGATCGATTCAGCCTGTCATTTATTTTTTTAAAGAAAAAATTTAAAAACGATGTCGTTTTTAAAAAATGGGCGAATCACGGGCCGAACTGAACCGGTCTATAATTGCCAAGTCTAATATTTTTATACATTATTTTAAAACGTCAAATCGTGACTTCAATTATCCGTACTATTATTAACGATGCTCGAGCTTGCTTCCAAGAACACTCCATGACGTATTTTTTAATATTAAAAAATAAAGAAAAAGAGTTTCTTACTTTCCTGTTGTTGACTTGACTCCAATCCTCGGATACATAGTTATCGGATTTGCTTTGGTGGTGTTCGTTGTCTATGGGCGGGCGCGTAACGTGTGTAGAATAATAATCTTTTCCTCCGTTTTTGGCACATTAAGGCAATACAACAGGAGCCTTTAAAGCAACTTCAATAACACCAAGTTGGTGGGATGATGTCAGTGCATACTTTGCATGTTTACCAAAGTGGAAAGAAACAGCAGAGACTCTTCGATCGTTTATTTGTCTCTCTCTTTTTCATTGTTCATTGTGCTTTTTAACCTTTATTTTCTAAATAATATCACTGCATGAATACTCAATTTTCCTTTATTTTTTGTGACCAAAATTAAGGATGGCAATGGCTAATCCCGTCAAGTTTTTAAAAATAAAAATTTTAAAATTAAAAATATGGAATAATTTATTTTTAATTAAATAGGGTCTGGACAAGTTTACCCGAAACCTAACTCTTTTAAGTAAAATGATGTTTTTTTGCTTAAAATAATTAGACCTCGAGTTTGCTTGAGCCTGGGCCTGACTCTTGAACTGGCCCATTAAAAACAACTAAATTTAAACCCATGGGCCAAAAATTGTCATCCTTAACTGAAATGTTACAGGTTTGAGTTATAAAAACGATTTTTTTGTGTGTAAAATATAAAAAAGACTACGTATAATTGAAACCCACCCTGTTCTCCTATCAAAACAACTCCCGACTCTCCTTTTGAGGTTTCGACAATTCAAAAGTAGGAGAAGTTTTTTACTAATAAACCAGTATTCAAAATCATGTCACGCTTCATCCCTTTCTCGATTAAAATGCTTACTTTTTAAATTCTCATATGGTCCTCCCAGAATTTTTTCCAAAGCCTGTTGAATAATTTTAATTGATTCTCTCATTTCATTAATTCACCCTATCTTTAAAAAGAGAAACCTTGTGTACTAAAATTTGCCACCCTAAAAGTGAATAATTGCTACATTTAGCATATAAGAGTTCGTTTAACTTTATATCTTGATGTGAACTTTCTTCTTTTTTCCTACCATTTTGAGTTGGTTTGTGGTGTGGAAGAAGAGTTATGCATGTTCAATCTAAGTTTGTTTGTCTATGCATTTGTGTCTCTAACTTAACATCCCGAGTCCAATGCATTCTGCATTACTTGTAATTAAGAAAAGGTAATTAACATCTTTAGTTTCGGTTAAGTGTTTGATGTGAGATAATGAGGCAGTTCAATGATTAACACTTCCGAGTATTGGCTTCTAGTTCTCATCATAATGGAATGGAGTGCGCATCATTGTAGTGGTCCCAATCACTTTCAAGGGACCAAAAGGAGAATATTATTACCGAAAGTGTTAAAGTCTATATTCATGTTTTGATTTAACTAAAATTTGATCGAGATTGAGAGTTAAAACAGGATGTTAGATATATATAGAAGATCTGAGCCCCTGCAACTGGGAATTGTCTGACCTTCGAAATGATATTAATGGAGAGTTGCTTGGTTATGATCCCATAGGGCCTATTCCTGCAGGGAAACGAAATAAAAAAATGCCCAAACCAGCAATTTAATCCCCAATATTTACACATTTGATTGACAAATACCTAACTCTCTTCGTTATTACAGAAGTTATTTTAAACGTCTACTAAATAATAAGATTTATTTTGAACATTTTGTAAATGTTATGGTTCATTTTAAACATTTCAAAATATTAGGATCCGACTCAAATTTCATAAATATTGAAGGCTAAATTACTCTGCTCTCTTCTAACACATTCATCGCATTTAGGGATGGCAATTTGGATTCAGGATTCGGGGATCCGAGTGGGGATTTTCTATTTGGGGCGGAGATTGGGAAAAAAAATCACTCCTTAAAATCAGGGACGGGGCAAATATAACCCCCGAAATAAAGTCGGGGACGGGGACGGGGATGGGTTGAATAATCCCCGCCCCGTGGGGATCTCCGTTCATGATAATTTTATATTTTATATTTTTAATTTTATACTCTTTACTAAAAGTTGGGTATAATCGACGAAGACTACAACGTGTCAGTTGAATTAAATGAAAATTTTAATTGAGTAAATATTAATAATTGCAGTTTTCTGTTTAATATGAATAATTTATCATATTTACTAAAAGTTGGGTATAATTTATCAATGTTCTTATAAATTATAAACAAAAAATTATGATAAATTATTCAAAGGTTTTTATGCACTGCAGGGTGAGGGTTCGGGAATTCGGGTCCCCGTGAGGACTTAACAGAGATTTCGGAAATGAGGAATGAGACAAAAATATCCCCACTTTAAGGATCGGGAGTCGGGGACAGGAAACGGGGGTATCCCTAATCGCATTGGGTGCTTTGTTATTACCCTATTCTTTCTAAAAACTCATTGATGTATGCTTCCTCTTCATACCCATCTTTCTAATATGTTCCAACATGTTAACAATATAATTTACCCTAGTCTCTAATATCTAAAGGTTCCACTCATGTTATTATCCAAATAATCATATTTAGTATTAATCTAAAATATGCTTTGGTTTATGCCTATTTGAGATATTGCAATAGATATTCAACACAACCTAATCTCATTTCATTCAGCTCATGCAACTAAGCACTAAATTCTTGTATATCATTTTTATGTATCTTTAACTACAATCAACATAAATGTGCTTTGCACATAATTGATACTCAACATTTGGCGAAAATGAGTTGTGTTAAAAGGAACATTATGAACCGCATAAACCAAATAAAACTGTATGTTTCATAGAGTTATACAAATGTATAATTAAAAATATGAATACATAAATTTTGCATGTCAAAATGAAGGTTAACTCACTGCCATCTTTAAGTAGTAGATATGAAATAAGAAGTTTTGGAAATCACTTTCATATCCATATAATTTTAGCATCAACCATACTCTTATCAATAAGAAACATTAATTAATTTCATCCCCTCGAACATTGACATATTACTATCCTTTATACATACTTAATGAAAATCTATAATTTTGATATTGGTTTACAACTTTCAATCTGACCCCTTTTACAAGCATAAAAACAATACGTCTTGAAAACACCTTTTGAACCTTCCATATTGTTAGTACTTTTTCTAACTCTACATGTTGTACTTGGGTTTTGATTCTTCACTTCATCGCTATACCCTAAGACTATGTTTGGTTGGACATAAAATTTTTAATAGAATGAAATATAATAGAATATAATGGTTTATAATGGAATGAAATGTAAATTGATGTAATATTAGAAAAATGTTATTTGAGAGGAAAGGAAGAGTTCATAATTAGGGATGTTAACGGGCTGGGTTGGGCCTGGGCCTGGGCCTGTGTCGACTATGGGCTAGCCCGACCCGTCTAAAAATATTGTTAGGGGGCCGCAAAAGGCTGGCCTATGTAGGTCAAAATGGCCCGTGGGCTGTGGGCGGCCCGCCAATGGGTGGCTTGCGGAGAGGCCTGTGGCCTGGCCCGTCTAGCCCACCTGGGCCACGGACCACCCGCCAGGCCGTTATTGGCCCGGACTTTTAATATATTTTTAAATTTTTAAACATAAATTTAAAAAATTGTTGTTGCATTTTTTAAAATTAATAAATTATAAACTTTTTTATTTCATTTTTCATATTTACAACATATGTATATTATGCATATATGTATTTATGCTTTTAAAACTTTTTATTTTATTTTTCATATTTACATAATATATACATTATGCATATATATATATATATATATTAATCTTAAAATGAATTAATCACTTTATTAATCCTAATGTATCAATTTCAAAATAATATATAAATAATTTAGTTATAAAAATAAATAATTACAGTTTATTACATTGAAAGTAGTTATTATTTTATTAAAATTAGAATTCATTTTATAAATTCTTTTGAGTTTTGATTTGTTTTTATAATTATCAGACACGTACTACAATGAAGTCCAGGTTCTCAGGGGTGGGTTGTAGTGTTCAATCTGATTTAGGCTTGTACGCATCAAGTGAGGAAGAATATGCACCAGGGAATTGGGAAAGAATATATGCATTGTTGCATGATACTTACAAGAAGACAGAAGATAAACTTAGCCTCCGCTTGGTTTAGCTTTGGGTAGGTGGAAAAGCACTTTTTTTAACCGCAAAAGCTATTTTAAGAAAAAATGAGTGTTTGGCTCTAAATTTTAAAAGCACTTTTGGAGTAGAAATAGCTTTTTTAAAAGTTAAAATAAAGCTTTTTAAAAAAGCCCCTTATTTTAGCTTTTTCGGGTAGCAATTTTTTTGTCACTTACGTATATAACGAATTTTAAAAGTTACTTTTGGTTCTTCTATTTACAAAATTTTATCTTCTCTGGTTCTTCTCCTATACGATACAAAGCAACAACTCATCTTCGTTTCAAGACAGATCATGTTAGTTTTTGTTTCTTGTATGTTTTCGTCTACGTTTGTCTGCATTTTTTCTTGTTCTTGTATATTTTTTCATTGAGTCTGCGTCTGCGATGCAGACCACGTCTACGTTCGCAGACGTGATAAAAAATGTAGACGACGTCTGCGTTTCGCAAACATCAATCACGTCTGCGAACGCAGTAGTCGTCTGCGTTAACGTTTCGCAGATGTCATCTGCATCTACGTTTAACGCAAATCAACACAGATGACGTCTGCGTCTGCATTTTTTAATATGCAATTTATCAAATTCATGATTATGCATGTATAAGGAAGTTACTGGATAATATGCAACTTATCAAATTCATGATTCTGCATGCAATTACTGGATAATATGCAACTTAACAAAATCATGATTATGCACCTTAACAAATTCATAAATTGTCCATT
>JANIIA010000190.1:7753441-7768208 GCA_027478495.1 Erythroxylum alaternifolium
ATCTAATATTTTAAAAAATTGAAAATAAATAACAAATTAAATAGTATCTAATATTTTGATTAATTATTATTATTATATGGAAATTTTGATTATTATTATTATTATTATTATTATTATTATAAACTTTGTATTTATTATTATTATTATGATTATGATTATGATTATGATTATGATTATTAATTTTGTATTTATTATTGTTATTATTAATAATATTATTATTGTTATTATAAATTTTGTATTTATTATTATTATTATTATTATTATTATCATTATAAATTTTGTATTTATTATTATTATACATTTTGTACTTATTATTATTTATTTCATTTTTATTTTCTTTTTATTATTACTTTATTATACGAAATTAGTTATCTTATATTATCATTATTATTATTAATTTTGTTATTATTATTATTATTATTTATTAACTTTTTTACTAATACAAATTATTCGTTATAAAATTATCAATGAATTACATATTTCTAATCATATTAACGAGTAGGGGTATTTTCGTCATCGACACAATTTTTATATTCTATCCAATGCAACTAAATATATTTTTGTTCTCGAGGCGGAGATAATTTTTTTTGTTTTGTCTATCACAACCAAACACTTTACTGTCTTCAATTTTTGTTCTGATCTGTCTCTAAATTTTTGTTCCGTTTCGTCTCAGAGATAACAACCATACGCAGGGATAAGAATGAGACGAGACGCCCCCGGAGCATAGCTCAACTGTCAAAGGCTTGGGTGGTGTGATGCCTGTCATGTTGGCGACCTGCAGAGTGAGAGTTCAAATCTTGGAGGCAACCTTTAAGATTTGGGCCCCTTGTATGGTGAGATCAATAAGTAAACTCAAATTTTTAGTCAGTTGAGGCACATCCTGCAATTTACATCCTTCATCAATCTCGAGGGCACGGAGGGTGGAGCTCCTAATGTTAGAGTTCAACGTTTAAGAATGAGACGAGACGGAACAAAGTTGGAATAGCAAGGAAACAGGTGATTTCATTTATAAGGCACCGTATTATAAGAAAACAGCCGTCGCTAGTGACTCGTGGCGGACACGTGCCTCTTAAAAAGCCACTGTAAATATAATCGGCATCTGATTGGATGAACAGAAAGTCAAAAGATCTTATTGGATACTTCTCATGTCCACTCTACAACCGCCCACACGCATTCTCTTCTCCCCTTTTATTTCCCTGTTCTCGACTTTCGTTTTGCCGAAAATACGCTGAAAAAGAACAGAAATACCCCACCGCCTATACGTTTTTGTTCAATATAAACCCTAACATCGGAAAAGCTGCTATTGGTTTCCGATCAACGAAGAGATGTCGGATAAGTTCTCGCCGGCACTGAGAATTGGAGATCTCAGCGACTTCATAGCACCGTCGCAGACATGCGTCGTTTCTCTCAACTCCAATTCCACCCTCAAGAAGCCCGCTAGGCCTCAGGTTTTTGCCTTCGACTTTTATTAAAAGAGTTTCTTTCTATGAAGTTGTTAGTTCTCGGTTTTTACTTTTTATGGTTTTAATTTCGTATGAACTTTTTTTGCCTTTGGTTCTTTTTTTTTTTTTTTTGGTTTCCCCTGGCTGGTGTAGGTTTCAATAGATAATAAACAGCAAACTGAACCAGTTAAAATTTCTCTGAAGGATTGCTTGGCTTGCAGGTAATTTTATTTTTATGTATAATTTAATATCCGATAATTCAGTGTTTCTTGTTCTTAATTCCCAAAGTTGCCGTCTTTTTATGAGGATTCCTTCTGTGTGTTGATTAATCTATGTTGGGTACTTGTTAATCGTTGGTTTAATTTCCCACAAGTTCTGCCACCATTCTATTCAATGATTAGGTGATAAGATGCTTATATATGCTTAATTAGCTTTTTTTTTTTTTGCAATAAATTTGTGACTTGAGTTTGGCTACTGTCTATAGTCTTGTTACTAGGGCTTTCAATGCTCTCTGTAATGATCACACGAAGATAATGGTAAAATTTTTAATGGTTACCGACAGAATGTACTTGCATAGTCATGTCGGCAGGATGGTTACCAATCTTTTAATTAATGTGATTAGTCTACATTTTGCAAATAATTGGTCGGTTTTGCATTGCTAATAAAACAAAAGGGTTGAATTATTTTCCTGACATTGCAGTGGATGCATAACATCAGCGGAGACAGTCATGCTTGAAAAGCAAGGTTTGGATGAGTTCCTTGCTAACATCAATAAAGGAAAAGCTGTTGTTGTTTCCTTGTCTCCTCAGTCAAGAGCTTCCTTTGCAGTCTATTTTGGCATTTCTCCAATTCAGGTACTAATGGGGCTTTCGTATTGATGCTGCGTATACTAGAGGATGAAATGATGTCCTTCAAATGTGGAGTCATGCATTTTTAATATGCTAGTCTTTTCAACTTTCAGGTTTTTAAAAAGCTCACAACATTTTTCAAATCCCTGGGAGTAAAGGCAATATTTGATACAAGTTGCAGCAGAGACATGACACTTATTGAAACTTGCAATGAGTTCATTAGTCGATACAAAGAAAGTCAGTCAGTCGAGGATGAAAAAGCTAGGCCATCATTGCCCATGCTTTCTTCGGCATGTCCAGGTTTGTTTTGTCCCCTAGCATAATACCCCCATTCCTGGAAAAAAAGGGAACGATAACCCTCTTTGTGTGACTTCAAGAGCAGATGGTTGGAGAGAGCTTGAAAAAACTGTGTAAAAACAAATACAAATATGCTGTGACATTCTTAAAATGTTGTGAAATAACTGGGATTATAGAGTGAAAATGTTTTAATGGGAACTGCTTGACCTTTTCATCCTTCTGTAATTGTAGGTTGGATATGCTATGCTGAAAAGCAACTAGGATCCTATATTTTACCTTACATTTCATCTGTCAAGAGTCCTCAGCAAACAGTTGGTGCTGCCATCAAGCATCACTTATGCCATAAAATTGGTCTTCGGTAATGATACAACCTAATCTTTTCTTTCCATTTTTTTGTGATGTTCATTTCTTAATGATTTTTCATCAAGCATAACTTTTTGAATCTTCTAATTCTTGTCCTTTTGACAAGAGCAACTGATTAAAACTTTTAACCGAGTCTGTGATAGGCTCAAGTTATACTTTGATAACTTATGTTACTTCCTAAAGCACTATAGACATTTATGAATGTTGTTGAATGCAGTATGTGAAAAATTTAAATTCTAATGGATGAAAACTAATTACTAGGCCAGATGAGATTTACCACGTGACTGTGATGCCTTGTTATGATAAGAAGCTTGAGGCTGCACGAGATGACTTTATTTTTGAAGCAGAATCTGGTATTAAACTTCCAGAGGTAGATTCAGTTTTGACGACTGGAGAAGTATTAGACTTGATTAAGGTAAAGCAATTTGTTAAATCCTTGTGATTTCTGTGATCTCTCCACTTAAAAGCTATATTCTGAATGATAAGTAATTTTGGTCAACTTTTGCAGTTAAGGTCCGTAGATTTTGAGGCTCTAGATGAATCTTCTCTTGACAAAATGTAAGGTCTCTCAGTTATTCTTAAGAATTGTTGCCATACATGTATCCTGGAAGTGTCTGTCAAGAAATGATGTTTGGTGACATTCCCTGCAGGTTGACAAATGTCGATGAAGAGGGACATCTATATGGAGTGCTTGGAAGTTCTGGTGGCTATGTGGAAACGGTATTTCGGCGTGCTGCTAAATCACTATTTGGAATTGAAGTCAAAGGTCCATTGCCCTTCAAGACTATAAGGAATACTGACTTCCGTGAAGTGATTCTTGAAGTAAGACATTCTCTTTAATTCTGTCATTCCATCATTTCCTAACTATTTTTGCATGTTATCTAGAAGTATAGTTAGTTGTTGATTTGTGCATGATTAGCTGGAGATGGAAGGATCTGAGTTAGTTTTCCTAGCCAAGCCTTTCCCTTTCCTCATTGATGTGAACATAAGCCTAAAGTTTAGCCTACAGTTATAATGTGAAGCTCCTGTATACAACATGATGTGGTACTCTTTGCCACCTGAATTTTATATTTAAGAGATACTCACAGGTAGCTGGTTGTACTCATGAACGTTGTCATGAATCATCTTGTACATCTTGTACTGCAGGTAGATGGAAAAGTTGTGTTGAAATTTGCCCAATGTTATGGCTTCCAGAACCTGCAAAACGTTGTAAGGAAAGTCAAAATGCGGAAATGTGACTATCATTTCGTGGAAGTCATGGCATGTCCATCAGGTTTCTTTTCTGTCACATGCACTTGCTTGCAAACTTTCTTGGATGAATTACTCCACATGAGTCGTGACCATCTATATTTTTGTTTAAGCAGGTTGTTTGAATGGTGGAGGTCAAATCAAACCAAAGCCAGGACAATCCCCAAAGGATTTGATTCAATTGTTAGAAACTGTTTATATGGAAAATGTAAGCCTCTCTTGAATTTAATGGTCTCTTATTTCTTTGAAACTTAATCTTGTACTGGTATAAATACTGTGGAACATGCTGTTATTACTGTTCTAATTTCATGTCTTTACGTTCCCTATGTGCTTATGCTGAACTTTTTGACATTTGAACATCTTATCATAGAAGATATGCAAGTTGATCACTTATCTGCTGGTTTAACTAGTTGATTTATCCGAGGAGCTCATGTACTTTGGTTCTTGGAGATTGCAAGTTCCACGGCATTTGTTTGTTGTATTGTGTAATATTAAAACATTTTCTGATGACCATGTAGGAGAGGTGTTCCATACTGATTTATGGATTCAATGTCTATTAGAGGTTTTGAATGCACAATGCTTCACATGACTACGGTCATTTGATTTTCAAAATGGCCTTGAGTTAAAAGATACAGAATGATCTGCTATGTGCTTGCCTGATCTGCCTATACCTTTTTCTAACTCTATCCTTATGCTTGTTTTCGTTGTCCTTGCATTATCATAGAAGTTATATGGTTTTGACTGTTTGTTCAATTTTGTATTTGTAGGTTTTGGTTGCAGATCCTTTTGATAATCCTACAGTTAAATGCTTGTATGACGAGTGGCTCGAACAGCCTGGTTCAGAGAAAGCTAAAAAGTATATGCATACAGAATATCATCCTGTGGTTAAAAGCTTAACCGTTCAATTGCATAATTGGTGATAGCTTTCAGTCCCCACCTATACAGAAAGGCAAATTTCCTGTTGCTACCTAGCCTATGACTTCTCATAATCGAAGTTATCTCTGTAATCTGAAGCATTATATGCCTTACTATGTGTCGTTCCTTCATGGGATTGCATTTTTAGGAGGTCCAATTTTGACAGAGTAAAACATAACTCCTGATGTATTGTATTGATCTTGTAAATGCTCTATACTTAGGCTTCGTCTTAGATAGGGAATACAAATTATTACATAGACATTGTAATTTATGTTCTTTTTCTTCCCTTCTTTTGGTCGAAGGGTTCAAATAATGTTCTCTGAATCCACGTAAAAGCTTTTGTATTTTCAAGCTGACTTGCGAGTTTTTTACAATGGAAGGTAGTAGTTTGTCCAATGTTCTTTAGTAATTCTTTAGTAAACTTTGTCATGCTCTGTTAATGACCAATGGAACAAAGAACAAACAAAGGCCGCCTCCGTCTGAAAATGGGTCTCTCGCGGGAATTCTTTAAGTATTGCTTTGGCTTGGAAGAAAATGAACCAAATCTGAACCAAAGTCAGTGAATCGACTAAGTCATTGAACTAAGCAAATAAGGACAAACAAATATGGAGTTCTTAATATTATTATTGGTCATTGGATAATAGTTGTGATTAGAATATTAGGCAACACTTTTGACTTCATTCATACAACGTTTCTTATACTCCATCTTGGAGTCCAATAACAACTACTCCCCCCATTTTGTCGTGCCCCTTAACTTTGAACTTTGTTGTGTGTCATCATTTGTTTGCCCAGAATCTTTTTTAAAGGATTAATTCAACTGACTAATTGCAAGTTTTATATTTTAAAAGTTTGATTTAAAGTTTGGTTAGATTTAAGTTACATGGTCCTAACTCGGATTATCTTAAGATAATATGGTTTTACTGTAATAGATTCTTAAACTTACATATCAAAACGACGTCATTTTAGACAGTTAAACTAAAATGACATTGCTTCAAGGGAAAGCAATTCCGGTCGTTGAATATTTTCCAAAAGTTAATCAATTTGTTCATAAGTTATGAACTTAGTGCCTGGCCAAATATACTGACTCAGTCATAATCATTTTTAAATTAGAATAAGATCGTTTCAAAAGAAACTTTTTTAGACTGTTCAATCTTTTGAATTAGTCTTTAAGTTAACCCCTTTAAGCCCGAGTCTAATCCGAAAGTCAATTAATATACGAATAAGTTATTGACTCACTGCTTATACAAATATATTGATTTTGTATTAAATTGGACCACATTCCTAAACTGCATTCCTAGTTTTAGGAAAAGAAATAGAAAATAAGCAAAATATATCCGAAAGTATTAAATATTATTGTAAAAATTAAGTGATAAATTTCTAAAATATGATATTTAAAATATTAAATTACGTAAAATTCCAATGCGGTTAACTCTTTCAAGGTAAAATCAATGTAGAGACTTCTAAAATGCGGCCTAAGACACCTGTGAAGCAATCAGACAATCTTTAACCATGTCAAGTGCGTGCTCATCTTTTTAGCTTCAGTGTTGGAGATTCAAGTACCATCTTTGGATTGAATTGGTTACATTATAACCTAAAGTATCTGATACAAGAAGAATGGAGTTATTCCAGTATTTGTCTTCCAGAACTTTTATGTATCATTAACAGAGAGCTAATAGATAAAAAATGGAAAAATAATACATGATTTGAGCTCATTTAATTCAGAACTTCCATGGTCTCCATGGATTGGTTGGACTCGTCTTGTGAAAATATGTGAGGAGTGGGAACCAAATACAACGTTTCCTTTCTTCCAATTGTAGCTCCAGAGCCTTCAGTCATGTCCAAGTTCTCTGGTGTTGTTCCTTCTGGCAATTTCCAGTCAAAATGATACAGTAATTGAGCAATGGGAAGCTCAATGTTAGCCATTCCAAAGGTTATGCCAGGACAAATCCTCCTTCCAGCTCCAAATGGAAGGTACTGAAAGTGAAGTCCTCTGAAATCAACTGAACTATCTTCGAACCTCTCTGGCATAAAGCTCAGAGGTTTACGCCAGTACTTGGGGTCTCTTCCAATAGAGTAGGCATTTACCATCAATTTGGTTTTCTCTGGGATTTCATACCCATCAATCACACAAGCTTCTCTGGTCTCTCTTGGGAGCAACAATGGTGCTGGTGGATGTAGCCTCAGAGCTTCTTTGATCACTAGCTTCAAGTAGGACAGTTGCTGAACATCTTCGTCTGTGATCTTTTCCTTTCCCTTGAAGACTCGTCTCACTTCAGCTTGTGCTTTTTTCAAAACTCTTGGATTTCTCATCATTTCAGACATCGTCCACTCTACTGTAAGTGATGAAGTATCAGTCCCAGCCACAAACATATCCTGCATTTAAGTGTGTCAGAAGTTAAGATTCAACTGAGAAAGGGACTAGAAAATCGATAATCTGATAGAGGAAACTAACCAAGATGACAGCTTTCAAGCTGGTAGTAGTAATGGGACACTTGAAATTGCCACCCTCTTGAGATTTCAGAAGAACATTAACGAGATCATCATCTTCTGCATCAGCAGTACCGTTTTTTGAGTTCATCAGTTCCTCTTTATGGTCTTGAATGATTTGATCCAGTAACCTGGTCATCTTTTCTTGAATACGTTCAAGTTTAGATTTTATCCCACTAAGTCCTTGAAGGAACTCCAATGATGGGAACAAATCAGCCAGGTCAAATCCTCCTGCCAAAGCTGTGGCCTCCCTCAACCCCTCAAGCACTGCATCTTGCAACTCCTCCGAGCAAGTATTGCCAAATGCTGTTCTACAGGTAACTTTGTTGGTGTACAAGAACACCCTTTCTGTGAAATCAAATGGCTTTCCAGCAGAAGCTCGAACGAATTCGAGGAGATTCGCAACCTCTTCGTGGCGAACCGAAGAGAAAGATTGAACCTTCCTAGGACTCAACATTTCTGTCACACAAATTTTTCTCATTTGCTTCCAGTAATCACCATAAGGAGAAAAGACAAGGTCTTGACCACCATAGGTCATGATGCTAGAGGCTAGAACATTAGGCCTCTGTGCAAAGGACAGCTCGTGTGTCTTCAACACTTCTTCAGCTAACTCAGCAGAAGACACAACAACTGCAGAGATCTCTCCGAGCTGCACATGCATAAGAGGCCCATGTTGCTTGGCAAGGTCTCTCAGAGCATGGTGAGGCGGTGAACCCACCAAATTGTACAAGTTCCCTATAAAAGGCAGCTTCATTGGCCCTGGAATCGTCTTCTTCGGGGTACTATCAGCTTCAGATGTTGCTCTGCAACACACCTTCACTGGAAGGCGATGAGTAGTTGCATGACTGGGGATAGAGACGCTAAAAGCTGGACCTCCAAGTTTTGATGAGGACAGAACTGGAGTTCCCATTATAGAAGGTGAAAATGTTTGTGATCCCAATTTAGAAGAGCAGATCGATAAAGAACCCATCTTTGCAGAGAAAGAGCTGCAACAACTGTGCTAAAAACTTAGCGTTCTGGGATTTTCTTTGAATGATCCCAACTTGTTGAGTTGTGAAGTAGCTAAGAACATCTTTATATATGAAAATGTAGAGTCCAGCACGCCAATTACTTGGAGCATGGCAACTGATGAGACTACGATCATGATTTAAGTTTAATACTCCTGAACGTTGAAAACATGGACAATTAATTATTCAGCACACTCTCATTGACTAAGAATACAAAGCAATTCAAATAACAGCAATTTCAATTAGTAATCAAATGTTTTACCAAAAAAAAAAAAAATTTATCAAATGCATTACGTGTTAGACTTTTTTATCCCTAAGGACAAATTTGTCATTTTCCTATAAAGTGAACAACCATTAATTATAATTTTAGCTTTTCAATAAATTATCGATTAAGTTACACAATTTGATCCAAATAAGAGTAATAAAGTGACCTAATAAATGATCTAAGTCAATGAGTCGAAGTTTGAGTGAAAAATAGATACTATTAGTATAGACCGGGTCTATATCAACCTTGTGATGAGAAAATCCGATATGGAAGCTATATAAAAGTTAAGGTCTTCTACAATTGCTCATAGCAATCATAAGCATGAGATTCTCTGACCGGTTAAGAGAGCTTGCGTATTAAAAAAAAGACAACAAAGAATGACCTAATAGTGTAAACTCCTCACTTAAGGCTCTTCCTTACAGAAGGTTTTGAGTTTGAGTCACGCAAAAGGAGAGAAAATGGAAAATTTGTCCTATTGATGATCCTCTAGTCTTCTGGGCAAAGTTCTTTAATCGGATCAATTACGAACGCCTCGCTTTCAGCGGCAGTGTGGGAGTTGAAGCTACTAGGGAACCTGAGAGTTACTGGGAACCTCATGCTGAACAGGGCTAGCGATCAATTAGTAGTTGACCAATCAAGTATATAGCGACTCCTTGTGCGCAGAAGTGTACAGGCTATATAGGAACCTCAGGGATCTTGAAGTTCTAGATTTACATCCTCTAAAGCTCTTAGGGTGGGGTTTTAAAGGCTTAGGATTAGTCCGACTATACTGGGATACCTAATGTAATCAAAAAATAAATAAATAAACTGTAGAAAGACTTAAACCTTGTGTCGGGAAACATTTTCTATAAAGGTCCCGAGAGATTCATGATCGTTTAGAGCTCGAAAACAGCATTGAAATCAAAGATGGAACCAAAATTAAGTATTTCTTATTTTTTTTGTTTTTAACCCTTTTATGTATGATCTTAAATACGTAATAAGATCTATACTATGTATTACATTACGATCATTTCCTCCGCAGTCAAATCAGATAGTTATATATTATATATCGTATTAAAATTAACCGAGAATTCTTATATAACTTGTAATCCAAATTTCCTTACTTAACCATGACGGCTGCTTGGCTGCTTTTAATATGTTGAACCAAAGTTTGTTGACAAGACAAACTTGAAAGAGACCCAATAAGAGCTTGTTTGACTTTCAAAGATGGCTGTGCTTAGTTACTCAAGATAGTATTATTTTAAAAGTACACTATATTTTATGTACGGGACCATTTAGAATGACGATTGCTTCACATGTCCGTATCTATGGGTGGTGGCCACGTGAATTACGATTGCTTACCCAACCGGCCGACTATTATTTTAAAAATACACTATATATTTTATATTAATCCTGATATTGACTTTAAAATTGATACGTAATATTAGACTTTATGCCCATTTGGTTCAAATTTTGGAGAGTAAAAAAATATTTTTTACCGTAAAAGATATTTTTTTTAAAAATGAGTGTTGGACCGTAAAATTCAAAAGTACATTTTTAATATAAATGACTTTTTTAAAAGTTAAAATACAACTTTTTAAGAATTTTAAATTTGAAGCTCTTAAAAAAATTCTACTGACAAAAGTTCTACTGATATAAGCCTATCTAAATAGGCACTTCTTCAGACTTCGTGTCTCAACAAGATTTCTACTAAACGTTGTTCATCGTCTAATCTTTATGAGCTAATATGTTTTATAATCCTGTTTATTACCGATTTCTAAATTTTAGAACGTTGAAATAAGATAAAATAATATTCATTACACCCGAAAATAATACTTATTAAAGATTATTTTTTATTAAGTTTAAATTATTTGGTTATGATTTGATAAAAACCAAATTTATTTCTCATATATCAAAAATTATGAAAAAATTATTTATTTTTTTAATTTAGAGTATTATTATTATCAGTATTATTTTAAAAACTTTAAAATATAATAATGGTAAAAATTAATTTAAAAATTTTAAATAAATATTAAGAGAAAATTCTAACCTTAAGGGGCTCTTCTGGCTTAAGTAAGGTCGTGAGTTCAAACCCCTCTTATTTATACAGCCGTTTAAAATTTGAGGTCAGAATTTTATCTCCTGCAAAGAATCTACCTGGCTCGAACAGAGATTAATCTAAATTTAGATAGCTTAAAAGTATCTTCCTATAATTAAGACCCGTATAGAATTCCTCGATAAGGAAAAGAAAAAAAACACAGTTTTTAAGGATGCGACGGTGAATTGAGCTCGTATACCTGAAAATCAGGGTTGGTAGGCGCTTACTAGCGGTGGCCGTGTCTTACTTTCCTTTGGGTCTTGGTCAAGCAACTCTTTTGTTCGTTTGGTCAATCATTACAACTCTCTTAGTCAAGCATCAATACTTAGACTTTAGACTCTCTTTAGAGTAAGAAATAAAGTCCTCTGATTGCAATTAACCACTTTTAATCTTATTTATTAAATCTAATCTATATATTTATGTAAATTTTTTTAGTAAAGGATCAGATCTTTTGTTTCAATTAACCCTCAGTCCTTTGTTTCCTATTTGTTCTTTTAACACCCCCCGCTTTACAATATATTGTATCAGTAAATTCTTTATTTTTAATTCGTTCTCTTGATATCCTTAGTGTGAAGATATCGGAGATTCGTAATTTAAAAATCGAAGGGTGAGAGCGTCGAGAGAACAAACTGAAAATGAAGACAAAAAAAATTAAAATTAAAGTATAAAATTTGCGTAATCTGATTTAGGTCATTTTTAAACAACAACTTTATTTTAATTATGTTATTAAATGACATAGTTTCATTAATCTTCATTTGTAGTGTTAATTTTAGTGAAGTATATTAATAATTAAGATGTTTAAAACACGTGAAAACTTACATCAGCAAACTTAACGGAAATACTAACATTGAGCTAGAATTGAAAAAAAAAATAAAAGTTTGAATATTTTAGTTCTATTGTTTGAAGTTTAGGATATAATTAAAAAAATTGAAAGTTTAGACATTTTATTGCTGGCAAAAGTTTGAGCTTTTTTTAGTAATTAATCTTTTAAAAAATAACGGAAACAGATTTGTGAAAAATTATAAAAATAAAAATAAATTCTAATGTTAAATAATTAAATATGTAAAAGAGCTACTTGTCTATTTCCATTCATTTATAATCTAACTCTGGCATGTTAGTATTCTCAGTCAATGATGTCATTCCGAAGAAAACTCAACTTAAAGCATATTGGCCATACGGTCAAAGTCTTCCCAAATTCTTTATTTGAACGTGGAAGTGCAGGAGAATAGTTATTAATTACACGTGACCTTTTTATATATTTTAGGCAGAGATTCTTTTTGTAACTTGAATCCGAACCGAATGGAATTGACCGGCCATCGTACCAAAAACTTCAGTTGATTGATACATATACCGATCAATTTAACATAGATTCAAGATAATTCGTAATCTTTACATTAAAAGGAAATAATCTTATCAGTTGTTTTAAGATTCACTCTCTTTAAAGTAATATTAATAATATATTTAATTTCAATATAGTTAAGTTTTTATTAGTCTTTTTATAATTCTAACATTAGTTTGGCTTATATAAGATCATAATTGAGAAATCTAAATTTATCAAATAGTGAAGAGGTTTTAAAAATAATTTAATTAAATATTGATTAAATATACATTTTGTAATTTAAATTTTCACAAAATATCAAAATAAAATATACTATTTTAACATTTTGGCTCTGCTTGACAATTAATTGATTGCATTAGTTATTAGCTGATAGCATATTAATATAGCTGATTTGATTAAAGTATAACATTAGCTATTTATCTAAAGATGATCGGTAAAATTAACTGTTTAGTATTAACTATTTACGTGTAAAATTACTTATAAGTACATGGCTTTAAAAAATAATTTATAAGAACATAAGTAATATATCTTAGTATTTTTTTAAATATTCTCGTAAGAATTTAGATTTAACAAAAGAAGTCAACACCATCATTTAAAGCAAATTTGATATTAATTCAACTTCAAAAATTAAAATTAAAAATATTAATTTAAATAATAAACTTACTATCTCTACCTCTATCTCTTTGAGTAATTTGTAATAATTTTTGGATATAATAATCTTTTAATTCTTTAATTTCTCCGTTTTTAAATTCAATTAAAACATTCACCTTTTATTGGGCCCTCAGATTCAGGATTCAAGCAATAGTCAATGGTAAACTGGGCCCAGTTTATTAACTACCATTTAAGATGGCTTTCCATAAAACTTCTGAGTAAGGCCAGGAGAAGAAGGTATGATTTGTGCTTTCCATATGTTCATTACAAAATCTACCAGACAAGTTAGCTACATCCAAGTTGAAAGAGCTCAACTTTTGAAAAGTTGTAAGCTTATCCTGAACAGCTGGTCATATGATGAAAGCAAAAGTATCTTGTTTTGAACCAGCTTATATCAAGATACTTTAGCTCTGGTGGTTCTCATCATTCTTCTGCAGGTTTTGGTTAAGAAGACACCTGAAGCGTGCTTAGTCCAGATAGCTTTAAATTGTCAGGTTGATAATTTGGCTACCAGCCTTGCATGAGGTTACAAAATCTGTTTGTATTCTCCCATTCCCCATTTTTTATCAATAAGCTCACCTTGGCTTCTGAAGAGAAGAACAGTCTTATGAAGCAGGAGGTATAATGGTCAGAAGTCAGCCTTGGATTAGTTGTGAATGTATTGATTAGGTGGCAGTTGGTTATTCAGTTTCAGAAGTCAGCCTTTGCAAGAGTTCTGCTGACCGTTACTTACGTTGAAGTCTTCTGCTATTCACTTCTTAGACTTGGACTGCCACAGATTAATTTCACTCTGAAACGCTTACCGATCTCTCTAATCTCTCTCTGATTCTCCGATGACATTAATGTGTGCTACCCTCATCGCCAAGTATGGAGTTCTGGTTCACGTTTTTGTCTCAGTCCTTCTTCACACCGTCGATGCTCGAGACACCGATTCTTGTCTGCCCTCTTCTTGTGGCAACATCCCCAACATCAGCTACCCTTTTCGGTTGCGAACGGACCACAAGAATTGTGGCAACAAGAAGTACGAACTTTCCTGTGAAAACAACCTTGCACTGGTACTCAACTTGTTCTCAGCCAAATATTATGTTCAAGCAATCAATTACAGTAACCAAACAATCCGTTTGGTAGATGCCGGTGTTCGGGCTGATGATTGTTCCTCCGTTCCTCACCATTCTTTGAGTGTTTATGACTTTGACGATTTGGATACATATAGCTGGTATGTACCTGGAAAATCGATTTATGGGCATGAATTGTTTCAAATCCTGGCTTTCTTGAAGTGCTTGAATCCAGGAAAGTTGTCACGTTATGTGGAGACTTCCCCTTGCTATAATGGTACTTACAGTGATGGTTATTCGTATGCCATGGTTGGCAAATTCACGCCATTAGAAGTGATGGATTCGTGCAGTATAGAGCTGATGACGGTCACGTCTTTATCATTAGCGGATGCTAAAAATATCTCCTACAAGGATGTTCATCGAGCCATGGTTTATGGGTTTGAATTATCATGGTCCGTTGCTCTTGTTCAACGCCCCGTGCTTCGTGGTGGTGATCCTGAGAGTATGTTTTTGTATTCTATCATCTTTTTGGTGGGTTTCAAGCTTAAACGTTCTTAAATTTCTTGCCTTTATTATTGATGTTCTGCCATATTCTGTTATTTACAGGACTGGATTCAGCAGGTGAAGGGTCATATACCAAATCATGGCCTACTGGATCAACATCTAACCTGCAAAAAATGTGAAGCTTTTGCTTAGTTAAATTTTATGTTTATATTTGATTAATCTTTGTGTTCTGCAGGTGTACTGACATGGATACGTGCTTTTCTTGGCAT
>JANIIA010000190.1:7777991-7801497 GCA_027478495.1 Erythroxylum alaternifolium
CAAGGAACTTCAAGATACAATGGCTCAACTTGAAGCTATTCGACATGAAATCCGAAGCATTTCTGTCTTGAATCCTGGTCCTGTGACTCGAAGGCTAGTGGATAATCTCCACAATACATCTCCTTCCAATGGTATTCTTCAGTATCTTGTTCTTGCAAATTGTTTCTAGGGGGTAGCTTCTTCCAGTTAGGACTTGCTAATCTTTGTCAAGACAGATGACAATGCACCTGAAACTCCAGATACAGATGCTGCACCCCAAGTTCCTGCTTACGGAGTTTCTGCTGAGGAAGCAAATGCGCAGAGTGTTTCAACAAATACCATGTTCAAGGTTTTAGTTGGAAAAATTCTGGCCGTTGTACTTTCTTTTTTTCTTATTAATGTCTTTGTAGTATGCAGCCTGTTAGTTTCAAATTTCCCTTTGTTCAAGCTTTGTTGTAATCCTAGGGTTCCAGTTCAAAAGCCTCAGATACATCTATTATACTCGGCCAAGCAACTGCATTTGCAAGGTTGTCTGAATCCTCGTCCTTGAAGAATGCGTCATCACAGAGTGGTCCAAATGGAGAAATACTGTTTGAAGATGCTAGTCTTGCTGATGTTTTGCCTGTGTCTGCTGAAAGTGCCGGTTTATTACCGAAGCGCAAGGGTAATGCTCTTTTCTCCCTTTTTATGTAATTATGATCCTTTTTGTCTTCATTTTGTTCACTTTATAGCACACTTAAGTGCATATCACTATATTATTCTAGTATTACCTATTCTAACATGGGTTAAAAATATCCACATCGTAGTGTGGCTGATGTTACCACATAAGAATTTGTAGTTCCTTGTCGTACTGTAGTTTTTCCTATCCACATATATTTGGAGACATCAGCATGATGATCCTCCAGATTCGCTACATCCAGCTCTAGAAAGCTATCTGCTACTAAAAAAAATTAATTGGTTAATCCTTGTCTGATTTTACACTCTCTTCAAGCTTAAACTCAAGTAGCCAATGTTCTCTTCCTCAAGTAGTGACAATAAACACTGATGTAACCTATAGATTTATTACTGAAGCAAGAAGTTGCAGATGTTAGGTAGTGTTTTACCAAAATTTTTTTGGTGCAGTACTTGCAACCCATAAATTTTCTCTTTATATTAATTCGATATCAACATGGCTGATTTTGAGTTATTGTTAGATTTTTCATTAAAATTTCTTTTTTCCTGTAAAATTCATTTGTTCTTTTCTCGTTATAATTCCTGCGGAAGTAATGTAGATTTCACCTCTTGATTTACAATTGCACCTTCCAGGTTTTTCTATTTTCTTATTTTGTTCTTCCTTTTAAGTACTGTCAAACTGTTGCTACATCATAAATATGTGTCTTTATTGAATCACTTTTTAAAATCTTGATTATTACATGATAAGTTGCGTTTTATTATTGATTATTGATGTTCTTGTCATTTAGGCCAGTAATTCTTTTGTTGAACTAATTCATGAAAGTTTCACTTTTTGAATACATAATATTTTTATGCTAAGAGAGGTCTGGGATATTTTAATGCTAAGAGAAGTCTATGGTTCATCTGTCAGATGATGTGAAAGGATCTGATATAGTGTTAGAGGCTATCCTGGAGGCTGAGGTGGCTCACAATGCGAAAGACTTTTTTGCACAAATCCCAGAATCAAATAAAATATGAATGAAGGTAATTTGTGGTCTATGTTATTCACCATTTTCTTTGTGCATAAAAGGAGCATTTGCATATGATATATTGGAATATGCTTTGGTACTTTTTCTATGCTGAATTGAAATTGAGAATGAAGCTTGAGATGATTTCGATTTATTTTCAATAGAATGAGCAGTTACTTTTAATTTCAGCATTTTATTAAAAGGTAGATGGTTGCCTGTAGGACATGAGTTTCGGTATAGAAATCTGCTTGAGAGCAAGCATGGTCAACCAGATTTGATATTTTGTAAGTTATCGGAAATTGTATCGGAGAGTTGATGATGACAGTTTGGATGGTGTGTGTTTTCTCTTTATTACAGATACCCCCAGTTTAAGCCATTATTACCTCACAATGTGGTGTGTATTGAGAACCGATGGGCTTCCATTTGATTGGTGCTAATGAAATTTTCGTTAGTTCCTATAACTATTATGAACGTTATGCGATGATACAAAGAAACTGTTGGATGAGTTCCAGTGTCGTGTTTGCTGTGAAGAATAGGAGATGTACTTTCAGATGAAATTCCATTGGACTCCATAAGATCATAGCTGTTTGTGACGGATGCTGAAGGGAAGCAGTGAAATAGGAGATGTACTTTCAGATGAACTTCCATTGGACTCTTTCCTTACTTTTTACTTTAAAATGTATAAGGATATTGTGGATCTATAAAGTGGATTCCCCAGAGAATTATCTTGTCATGATATATAATGTGTTGTAAAAGGAATAAACTGTTCCTGCAAAAGGTCGTGGAGCTAATTTAAGAGCAATGGGAACAATATATATATATATATATATTTTTTTTTTTTTAAAATAGAGGAATCCGTAATTGTTATCTCTTAGATGTGCATTAGATAAATCTCTTGATTAACATAATAGTCTGCAAATTACGCTAATCGAGTATTCAGCACTAAACAAGTCATGTATGACAGACTCGATCTAGAGAGTGTAGGTAGGGGATTCGAACACAAGGCTTTTTAACCTTATATTTTTCATTCTACCAACTTAACCACTCCTTAGGAGGGACAATATATATACATGTATATATTGTTCCTCCAAAAGATCGTGAAGCTAATTTAACAGCAACGGAGGATGGCCGTTAGATTTGGTGGATATCTGATAGTTTAGATACTAAGGGTTTGTTTGGTTAGATGTTAATTAATATAATGGAATAAAACGGAAAAGAACGGTTTATAATAGAATGAAATGTAATATAGTGAAAAGTTGTTATAATAGAATGGAATGTAATATAGTGAAAAGTTGTTTGTGAGGGATGAGAGAGTTCATAATGTAATGTAGTAAAACATTGTTTATAAGATGGATTGAATGGAATGGAATGGAATTTATAATAAATGAATATTATACCCTTGATATTAAAATAGTTATTGCAAGAGGTTTAACACTATGATTTTAAAACAAAAATTATATCCAATTAAAAATCACGGTTAATCGTGAAAAATAATTTTTTATATATTTTCTATTTTAAAATAATAAAAATTTTAATAGAGGTTTTATTATTTTATTATTAATTATATAAAATTTATTATTAATTAAATAAAAATAAAAATATTAATTATTTAATAAATTTTATTTTATTTTATTATATGTTATTTATATTTAAAAATAATTTATTTATATTTTTATTTATATAAAAATATATACAAACAATTAAAGAATAATTTTTATCTATTTTATTTTAAAATAATAAAAAAATTATTATTTTATTATTAATTATATATAATTTATTATTAATAATATAAAAACATTATCATTAGGGTAAGAAAAAATAATACAAAATATTATTAATTATATACAATTTTTATGTACCGTAATAAATGAGTATGGGAAAAAAGAGGTTAGGATTAGAATAAGTAATTGGTGTTAAGAAAAATTATTGAGGATATATTAGGTAGTATGTATTTGTTAGTTTACGTTTCATCCTAAAACTTTGGAATCGGAAGTTTCTTACTTTCACTGTCTACGATGGAATGAAACGTAATATGAAACATTTCGCTTCCATCTTTTTTCGTCCCATTTTATTATAAAACCATCAACTAAACAATGAAAGTATGTTACGTTTCATCTTATTCTATTATTAACCTCTCAACTAAACAGGACATAAAGAAAAAACACATAGAGACAGATTTTTTTCTTTTTTTGTGAAATGAGACGGAATTTAAAAACAACTTCTTTACTAATTGGGGTAAAATTTTTATTGAGTTGTCGTTATTGTTAAGGTGAAATAGGACAGAATTATAATACCAATTAAAATAATAAATCAACTTTTTTTTAGAAACCAATTTGATTATATTATTTGAGGAACAAAAGGTAAAAGTGAAAATTGAAAAATGAAAAGTCAAAACCATATGTGAGCTTGTTTTCGTACCCTGGCTTTGCTCTGTTCGGCAATTTTCACATATGGCAAAACAAAACCAGTCACTTTCACCGAACACTAACAGCCCACAGTCTAAGTCACCACAAACTTAATTAAGCCAAACTCCTTAAAAGGACACAAGTTCTGAGAAACTACAAGCTTTATTGAAGCAAACCTGTTATGTCTATCTGGAACTTACATCTAACCCACATGTTTTTCCTGCCAAGTTCGGAGCTTTCACTCACGGACGCATAATCCTGACAAAAGACGAAAATTTGAAAGTTACCCATTGAAACTCGTTTGTGAAAGATGCAGCTTTCCCTGCCAATTTTGCAATTTGACGACTTCCGAAGGAATTTTGACTACTAGGGTTTTGGTTCACCTACTTGGGCTATAAATATCCGTCTGTTCTTGCTCTAGTTTATTGCCTGTGAATTGACTGTGGCAAGATGCATTAGCTTTCATCTCCATATATTCTCAACATACACAGTTGCCCGTCAGCGAATTAAGCGTAAAGAAGACATGGGTCGTTCTCGTGGGAACTTCCACTCTGCTGATGAAGACCCCACACAGAGGTTTGTTACTCAATTTAAGTTATTTGAGCTGTTTTAATGTTTAAACATGCTTCTTGTTTAATTATTTTTGCTTATGTGCGGTTCTTTAAATGTTCACAGTTTTTTTTTCCCTATTCCATGAAATGGGAAATTGGAAAGGTTGTGACTTGTAGTTCAATTATGAAAGAATCGGAGATTGTGAGATGCATTTTAGGAATTGAAGTTTTCTTAACATGTATCCAACAACAACAAAAAAAAAAAGGGAGAGAACAAGCCTGTTAAACGCTTCTGTTATTTCAACGACCTTCCTTTTAAACAATCGGCCCTCTGTGTTTATATTCATTCTTTACCTTCGTATTCTTACTTTTTCAATTGAAACCGTTTTTCACATCTCATTTTTAACTGAAACTGTTTCTTTCAGTTCACTTTCATTAACTTCTATTGGCAATTCAGGTCAAGAAGGAAGAAGAATGCTAGCAGCGGTGAAAATTTAGAGTCTTCATCTTCAGGTACTTTTTTTCGCTTCTGCAAAGATTGTGAGAAAGGAAACTTCAATTGAGTATTTAACTTCAGAAAATGTTGTATTCTATGAGGTTTAAATTTAAGATTATAGCTCTATCTTATCTAGGAGCCGCTGTTTAGAGTTCTGTTTAGTGTAGTACATCAGAATATATAACTCTGATTGGTAAATTTAAATAAAGGTTTAAGAAAAAAATGTAATTGTGTAAAGATGAAGATAATCTTAGGTTTTCCATTCGAGGTTTACTAATTTCTGTTATCAAAATTTTCTTCTTTGTTGTCCCCTTAAACATTTCCTTTTCCTAATCAGGTCAAGGAACAAGTGATGGTAAGAGGGCTTTATACCATTGCAACTATTGCAACAAAGATATAACAGGAAAGATCCGCATCAAATGTGCTGTATGCCCTGATTTTGATCTATGCATAGAATGCTTCAGTGTTGGGGCTGAAGTGACCCCTCATAAATGCAATCATTTTTACAGGGTTATGGTTAGTCTCTTTTCTTGCTCCTAACTTGTTTAGTTCACAACTTCTGCATCTATAATGTATGGAAATTTGTTCTTCATTTTTGCAGGATAATCTATCCTTCCCTCTTATCTGCCCTGACTGGAATGCAGATGATGAGATACTACTCTTAGAGGTGATTTTATTTCTGTTTTTCTTAAAGATAGTTCATTCGATGGAAGTTTTTCCGTGGGAAGTATATAACATATTTGTTTCCTCTGATTTATGTAACTTTGGTTCTAGGGCATTGAAATGTATGGCTTGGGAAACTGGGCGGAAGTTGCTGAGCATGTGGGGACAAAGAGCAAAGAGTTGTGCATTGAACACTATACAAATGTTTATTTGAATTCTCCGAACTTCCCTCTGCCAGTATGATATTGTGTCTTGTTCAGAAAGTAAAATTTTACCTTAAAATGTGTTCAAAACATTGTGTTGTTGATTTTTCTTTTCTGTAGGACTTGTCTCATGTTGTTGGGAAAAACAAAAATGAGCTTCTTGCCATGGCCAAAGGGCATGCAGAGGACAAAAAAGGTACATTATGACACTTATTATTCTCCCTTTCTCTTTCTTAGTCTGGACTTTCAGTTCTCCACTGAGTGATTGGAATGCCTATAAACTTTCCCCACAATACGGTAATGGATTCAGTTAACTATTACCTCGTAATAAACAAGAAATTGTTGACTTATGAAGCAAACCTGCAAATATCCTGATTTGGCTGCGTTTTATGTTAATTGTTGTCTTAATTCTCTACTTCATGAATTTTCTTGTTAAAATTGTTCATGACTTGTAGGGTCTTCATCACTTGGGGAGCATGCAGTGAAGGAGGAATCTCCATTTTCTCCTTCAAGGATTAAGTATGGGTGTCATTGTTTCTTATATGTGCATTATTTACGTAGCTTATATACCTTCTTATGCTAGATTTATTTTCAATGGATACAGAGTTGAAGAAATGCATAAAGGTGGTCCCCCTAATCGTTTACCATCTGCAGGTGTGTTGGCTTATCATTGCAAATGGCTGCAGATGTTTCATTCCAATTTATAATCTTGTTTATGTACTAGTTGTTCTGCCTAGGTTTATCTTTCCAGCTTTTGCTGCAGTTATGAAGACATTGGATGCATCGAGTTAAAGTTAATTTATGATGCACAATGTTATGATCTCGTTGAACAATATGTAGCACCTCTATTGTTGTAGTATAGCTAAAATGGAATGCACAATGGCATTTATGATGTTATGTGTAGGAGCTGTCTGAAGATGTATCAATCACCTATGACATTGTGCTTCATTTGTAATGCTATAGACTGAACTGGATTTATCTCAGCCATTGTCATTTGTTAACTTGCATACTTCTAGCTTATAAGTCAAGTTTGTAACACATACAAGTCTGCATATATGATGTCAACTGCTTGGAGCAATTTCACTCTAGTTCTGATGAAAGCATTAATTTTGAGTCGATCATTTTTATTAACACAGCTGACACTCAGACTGACAAGGATCCTAAAGGGGAAAAACCATTGTCTTCTGTAAATGAGGGCCCATCTCTAATTGGGTTGAGTGGTTATAACCCAAAAAGGCAGGAATTTGATCCTGAATATGACAATGATGCTGAGCAATTGCTGGCTGAGATGGAATTTAGAGATGCAGACACTGAAGAAGAGCGAGAGCTCAAATTGCGTGTGCTCCGAATCTATTCAAAGAGGTTATTCCATGACTTAATAATGAATTGCAGTAAAAATGAGAATTGATAAACCAATATCTTTTTGGGGAAATTAATTAACTTGCTTTTGTATCTGCATAACGTTGTGTTATTGATATTTGCTTTTCATTTATGTTGATTGATTTTGACAGTTGACAGCTTTACTAACAGGTTGATTGCATGTAAATCTAAACTATTTTGGTTATATGATTTGGCATTTGCAGGCTTGATGAGAGGCAGCGTAGGAAGAATTTCATATTGGAAAGAAATTTGCTTCATCCAAGTCCTTTTGAGAAGGACTTGTCTGCTGAAGAGAGGGAATTATGTCGGCGCTATGATGTCTTCATGCGATATCTTTCCAAAGAAGAGCATGAAGATCTTCTTCAGACTGTTATCACTGAGCGCCGAATGCTGAAAAGACTTCAGGAACTTAAGGTATATGATTCATCCCCGAGATTGCATCTATACTTACTGGTATATGATGCTCTGCTTTGGAGTTATTGGGCCTTATAAAACCTAAACAAAAAGTAAATTTTGTGGCATACTGTCTTTGTTCTGCATTTGTCTATAAAAATAACGTGTGACAGGCATAAAAAGGAAGTATTTCCACTATCGTGATGATCCAAACTCATATGTGGCCTTATAAATCTAGAATTCATGTTCCACATGAAAATGTCTGACTGATTGTCATAACCGTGATAACACTGCAGGAAGCTCAAGCTGCAGGTTGTTGTTCATCAGCTGAGGCAGATAGATACCTGGACCATAAAAGGAAAAGAGAAACTGAAGAAAATTCCAGGAGAATAAAAGAAGGTGCTCAACCTGGTCCAAGCAATCAAGGAAATGCATTCTTGGCTTCAGAGTCTGCCGGCAGGGATTCAAATTCAAGACCTGGACATGTCTCTTCAAGCAATGCTAATGATTTGGACATTACCCAATTTTCTCAGATACAATTACTGTCTGAAACTGTAAGTTGTAGATTCTTATTCTGTGATTTATATGTACATACGTGGATGATTGTTTATTAGCTATAGATGTATTTTTCCTAGACTGCTGTTTGTATTGGCAGTTAAAATGATTAATTACACTTCTCCAGTACATACATTGTTTAGATTCCTTAGTAGCAGTTTTATGCTTCGCTTCATATATTTTTTTAGACCTGACTATTTCTATGTTGTGGCAGGAAAAACGCCTATGCTCTGAGATCAAGCTTTCTCCACCTCTCTATCTTAAAATGCAAGAGGTGATGACGAAAGAAATCTTCAGTGGCAACGTTGCGAAGAAATCCGATGCGTATCCCTTATTCAAGATTGAACCCATCAAAGTTGATAGAGTTTATGACATGCTTGTGAAGAAGGGGATTGCTCCGCCATGAAACTGCTGCATCCTCGGTCTTAGTCAAAACTGTAGAAGTTTTCTTCATTCTATTCATTTTGCTTCAGAGGAATGAACACTTGGCTTTACTTTAGCTTTACCTCACACATGAAGCATCAATCTTACCAACACAAAGACTTGCATTTATCGAGGAAAGAAATTAACCAGTTACAAATTTACAGAAGTGCATACTTGCTCTCTGTAGTCCAAGCCAGAACCAACCGTCTTTCAGTGTTTATCATTTCTTTTGGTAAATTAGAAAGAGTTTCTAATATGATATAGGAAAATGCTTCATCTTCCATTGAATTGTAAACTATGGTGATTCGTGTTAGTATCAGGAGTATGTTGTTTGTTTCTAGGTAGTGATCAAAATATTATGCGGCAAAATTATTATTTGCTGAGAAATATTTATTGATTTAGTTATAAATATTTATTGGTGATCTAAATATTCATTTTCAATTTATTTTTGCTTTTTGTCGAGATACTGATTAGCTGTAAATAGATTATATTGAGATATAGATAAGCTGTAAATAGATTAGATTGAATAAGTTTAAAATCCCTTAAATTAAGGGATTGCGTTAGATAACTTTAAATAACCTTTCAGATTTAATTTCTCATTTTTTCTCTTGTAATGTCCTATATAATGTTGTATACTTCCTATTCAATATATTAGAATATATGAAAATTCTTTCTGACATGGTATTAAAGTCGTAGGGTTTCTTTTTTCTGGGATTTGTTCTTTGAGCAGCCTTCATTGTTGCATTGCTGAAACTTTATTTTTGGTTCTTCTCTTGTGTGTTCCAACCTTCATCGCTGCATTCCTCCTTTTGTGATTCTCATTCAGGTAGTCTTAATTGTTGCAGTATCTTCTTCTTCATCATGTCCACCTCTCAAAACTTTTCTCTCTACTAAATCTAACCCTCCAGAAAAATTCAGTACCATTTAGAAAATTGTAGATTTACAAAATATTTAGACTTCCTATGGGGTTAATGAGAAGAACTATCTCAAATGGTCTCAATTTGTCCGCACATACCTCAAGGGCAAAGAGAGGCTTAGTCATCTTCTTGGAATAGGACTAACTAAGGATAACTCAATGTTTGAAGCATGGGATGAGGAGGATTCTATGATAATGTCCTGGCTATGGGATTCTATGGATCTTATGATTAGTGCCACATGCATGTTTCTTGTCATTGCAAAGGAGATTTGGGAATACATTCGTTGCACATACTTGAAGGCTCGTGATGTTGCTCAAGTGTACGAGATCAAGGTCAAAACTGCAGCTGCCAAATAATGAGACAAATTTGTCACAGAATATGCAAACTTGTTGCAGAATCTGTAGCAACAACTTGATTATTATCGAGTTTTCGAGATGAAATGCCCTGAGGATGCTAGTATCTTGAAGAACTTCATTGAAAAAGATCGTGTCTACGATTTTTTGGCTAGATCGAGTGTTGAATTTGATCAGGTCAAGATCCAAATCCTTGGAAAAGAGGACACTCCATCTCTAGAAGAGACAATCTCATTGATTCAAGTAGAAGAAAGCTAAAGGAGTGTTATGTTTGAACCACAAACCATGTACGGGTCAGCCTTAATAGCAAAAACTGATCATCAGGACAAAAGAAATAGTAATCCATATAAACATTCTGGTAAAGAAAACCAGGGGAAGGAGAATAAGAACAACCTTTGGTGCACCCACTGTAAGAAGCTGAGGCACACAAAGGAAACATGTTGGAAACTATATGGTAAACCACCAAGCCGAGAATGGGGAAATCGTAGGGGACAGTAGAAATTCCAAGCACATATGGTAGAACAACCCAAAGCTAAGGAAAATTCAACAACAAGACTATTAAATAGTGAAGAAATTAAGCAGCTGAGAAGCTTGTTGGGGACTATTGAAAAACCTTCTAAGACTTGTTCTTTGACTCTTTCAAGTAAACCTTTACTTCCTTTTTTGCTTAAATGCCTTAGAAAATCTTTATACCAATTCATGGATAATAGACTCGGATGTCACAAACCATATGACACCCACATGTCAACTCTTCCACACATATATCCTATTTTCAAGTAACAAAAAGATTGTAGTGACCAATGACTCTTTGGTTACTATTGCAGGGTTTGGAGATATACACATCACACCTGCCCTTATTCTTAAAAAGGTTCTCCATATACCAAAACTGTCTGCTAGCCATGTTTCTATTTAAAAACTTACCCTTGATTTTAAATGTTATGTTACTTTTTTTCCTTCTCATTGTGTTTTTCAGGATCCGGTCTTTGGGAGGAGGATTGAACTTGCTAAGGAAAGGAGTGGCCTTTACCTACTTGAATTGCCTCAAAGAGTTAAGAGCAGCCTGTCTTTGTCATTTCTAAGTTCCTTAAATAAAGATACAATTGTCTTTTTCATTTCTAAGTTCCTTAAATAAAGATACAATTTGGCTATGTAATCTACGCCTAGGTCATCCATCTTTTAAAGTTTTAAAGGTCATGTTTCCTCGTTTGTTTTAAGGATTAGATATTTTTGAATTTCATTGTGATGTTTATGAATTTGCAAAACATACTCGAGTATCTTTTCTTGTTAGCAATCAAAGAAGCTCTCATCCTTTGCATTTGATTCATAGTAATATATGGGGTCCCTCTACTATACCTAATGTTTCTGGGGCTCATTGGTTTATATCCTTCATTGATGATTGCACTTGGGTTACATGGCTCTTTCTTCTTAAACAAAAATATGATATTAGCCTTGTTACACCTAATTTCCACTCAATGATTCAAAACCAATTTGGGATTAAAATAAAAAGCTTTAGGACAGACAATGCCAGAGACTACTTCAACCAGACTTCGTCACCTACTTCAACCAGACTTTGCCACCTTTCTTTCAATCATAGGGCATTATCTATGATTCATCATGTGTTAACATACCTCAACAAAACGGGGTAACAGAAAGAAAAAATGGGCACTTACTCAACACCACCTGAGCCTTACTCTTTCAAAGGAATGTTCCTAAATCCTATTGGGGAAAGGCAGTTCTTATGACCACAAACATGATAAATAGACTTTCATTAGTTGTGTTAGACAATAAAAGTCCAATAGAAATTCTTAATAACTTCTACCCGCATATCAGAACCTCAAATGGCATCACACCTAGGATATTTGGATGCACTACCTTTGTTCATGTCTATAACCAACGTAGAGACAAACTAGACCCCCGAGCCATTAAATATGTCTTCCTCGGTTACTCACCTACTCAAAAGGGATACAAGTGTTTCAATCCGTCATCTAGGAAATTTTATATCTCTAATTGTAATAGTTAGTTCCCGAACCTACTGAGGGATTAAGTGTTAGATTACTGAATTATATCATATTAGAATGAATTTTGTGCATTTAAAATATGATTTTTATGATTTCATTCACATGCATAATATGGGCTTACACACATGAATTTTAATTTAGAAAAATTGCACTCAATTGACATATTCCAGGGTATGAAAGTTTCTAAATAATTGAGACATGATTGTGCATTTCTAATGTCTTGTATTTTGATTTACTAATAAAAAGAATCGATGGATTAAAATTAGTAAATTGGAGTTATTTGTCACAATTGAAAGATTGATGGATTAAAATGTACATTTAGAATAGGAAAAATTTTAAGTAGCAAGACAATTGACATATGAAAATTTAGGATGACTAAGTCTATAAATTAAGTGACATATGACAAGAATTAATTGACAAATGGCTAGGAACTAAGTGACATTTGGTAGCCTAAAGAGAGGAGATATAGCTGGCCTAGACACTCGACAAGTGTCCTCTCCACTTACACCACACAACACACACATGGTAGAATCTTTTCATTTGTTGTTTCTGCTGTACTCTCTCCTTCTCCTCCCTCTCACTACCAAAATGTACTTCCCCTCATATCTTTGTGTTTTGCATAAATTCTTTTCAATTTCCAAACTAAAATCCATGCAAAAATCTTTCATAAAGATAGTTTTAGAAGTAGAACATTGTTTAATTTGTTTTCATCTTCTTGTCTTTGTTGAAACCATCCTACTCCCACCTTGTTTTTGAGATGATCTTGCATGTATGTGAGGCAAAGCAGGCTTGATAAATTGAGGTGACATCTGAGCTAAACAAGTAAGTGAAATACTGATTTTTGTGGCATGTGATATGATGACTGATTAGGGATGGATTGAATATAGTGTTGATATTGAAGTTGTGTTAGAAAGTGATGAATAAAAAGGGGTTCTTCTGTTGTGTTTTTGGATGCATGATAACAGTGGTTTATGGGTTGTTATATGAATGATTTAAGTTGGGATTTGAGGTATAATTGATGATGAATTCATGCTAAAGATAGGTGTTAATGAAGTGTTTTCAAATATGGAAAAGTTAGGATTGCATGTATGATGGTATAAAATGAATGGTAATGAAGCAAATGAGTAGATTTTTGTGAGATTTAATGTAACCAATATGGAAGCTAGACTAGCATGAAATGAAGTAGCTTTATAGGACATGAATTCTAGAAAAATTCAAGTAGTAGTGATGTCTCTAAGTATGTGAAATTTTTGGAAAATTAAGGAAAAAGATCGTGCACAATCGTGGCCCTCAGTGCACGATTATGACCTGTTTGCTTGTCTTTTGTCACGATCGTGGTAAGGTACCCCCATGATCATGAGCCTAGTTTTGGATTAATAATTTCTGTTTTGTGTACATGTTGAACCAACTGAGAAAAAAATCACTCTAAATTGGTGTATTTGGACTTGATTAAGGCTTCGAATAAACTCATATTGTTACTTGATTAATTGGTTAAAGAGCTTGATATGTTTAGGTTGATAATTGAGGTTATAACATAAGAATGGGTTGATGATATTAATGTAACTAATCTGGAAATTTATGAGTATTATATAAATGAAGGTGTTCTTAGGAAAGTAAATGTGATCCAAAGAAAGTGAGTAAGGTGTATTAGGTATAAATGAATGAGAATTTCGATATTATATGATTATAATGCTAGGAAAAGGATTGGAGAATATGTGAATAATGAGTGTATAATTGATGATATTAGAATAATCAAGTTTCTTTGAGGTGTAAACCTAAGTGCAAGCAAGACCTATACAAGTTATAATGTTTGAATGATCAAGACTTGTGATTAAGGATACATACCCAGGAATGTCATTAAGCATGCATTATACATAACACATATACATATGTGTATAATTGAATAGTTATGTGATTGAGCAATTTAGTAAGGTGTATAAATGTGTGTATTGTATGATTTAGATGTGCAAGTCGAACGCCAGCATCCAAACATTTCCGGCTCGTCAAGGCAATAACTATCTGGAGCTTACTGAGAGTCAACCAAGATTTTTCTCACTAGAATTGATTGTATCCGCATAAATTTTAATATATGTGAATGTGATAATTTCAGACATTGATGGTCCGAGGAGTTTGATAATTCAGATTGCACTGGAAGTGTTCATAATTGATTTGATAATTTAGATTGCATTGGAAGTGTTCATAATTGAATATGAATCTGAAAGAAATAAGTGTACTCAACAAAATTGTTGAATGCCAAACTTAAATCCGATGAATATGTGAAAGTGGCTGTAAATGATGAATGAAAGTAATTGATTGCATATTTTGTGATATGATGCGTCACATTATTATGCATTATCAGATAAAGAATTTGTGACCAATAAAAAAGAGCTAAAAGCTCATAAATGCACATAAAGAGCCACATGCTCAATATATAAAATGAATCCGATATCTATAATAGATACGGGATAGTTATCAATGAGCCCGGTATCTACAACAAATACGGGATAGTTAAAAAGGTACTCGGTCATAATAAAGTAACAATGAAAGTGAGTCACATGTGCATTTGTATTTGTACATATGCATGTACTATGTGAAAGATTACACGAATTTAATGAATTGTGATGCTATGAATGATTGAGAAAATGATCAGATTATTATGAAATGAGTTTGTGAAATGTGTGATGTTCATGATATATATTTGGTATGAGATATATTGCGAATTTGGTTTGATATGTGATGTATGTGTTTTGATATGAGTGAGCACATCGATGATGGTTCACTCACTGAGTTCACAAAACTCATCAAAATTGCAAGTGTTGATTTTTAGGTACGAGGAAGACTTAGCTCCTAAGGCAAACTAGTAGAAGTCTAGTTCTGTCGATTTGTACTCAAGAATGGCTCAAAGGTCAGTCAGTTGATACTGAGGAGTTTAGTTAGAATCTTTTGTATAGTTCCTAATTTATATAGAATGTTGTAAAGAGTAGTAAACTCTCATATGTTTGTGATATTGTATATATAGATTATGTAGTGAAAGGCTACAATGTAAATTATGTTTTATAAATGAAATGAGGAGTTGATCTTTTGATTAATTATGTTATGTATAATGCCATATAAGTGAATGCGATTACTCTAACATGCCGCTTTCATAGGGAATGTTCTCGAATGTCCCCAGGATGTTCAGGTATGTGGCCCGTGGAAGTGGGTCTTACAATAGTGACAGAGAGTGAAATTGCTTAATGCCCCATGTCAATTTAAATGTGATTGTTGACATCTTGTTCCAAGAACCTACATAGAACGTAAAGATAAAGATGATATAATTAACTAAACTAGATGTAAAGATAAACTTGATTATGTCAAGATCTCTTATATGAAACTCCATTCAAGTTTGTTGAAAGCTTTATACTAATCAATTTTAATAGCTATAAATCATTTTTCCATTTCCTTGTCTATATTAGTGCATATTTTCTTATATTAGTAATATATTATTACTAATTTAAACCTAAGAATAAAGTTAGAATGGGTAGGAAGAATAAGTGTTGGCACAATTCCTTTCATCCTAGTTACTATTATTGTTAGAATGATATTGTATGTTATATTACAAAAAGCTAATAGAATATAATTGCATTAATAAATTAGGTTTGGAGGTATTAGAAAGTATAACCAATAGCATTTAGTTAACCTATTATAGGATATGAACTGAAAGAAAGATATTTAAAATGAAATTAGTGATTAAAGGTTCAATTAAAGACCTAAAATTTTAGTAAAAAAGAAGTGCTTTGTCTAAACTCAAAGCTTTATAAACACATATATTAAATATTGCTCTTTTGATTTCTTTCACAGTAATAGTTCTGAGAAGAGTGACACTCTCTTCATGAGTCAGTGCGTAGGAAGGCCTTATATATGTGGTATGACCACAATGGTTTTTTCTTTATGGTTTATAATATAGTGAAAGAAGAAATTATCATAGACTTAGGAATTTGTTTATGTTGGCTATAGATTAAATTCCCAATTATAAAGGAAAGAATTTTATTTAAAAAGATCTCCTAAAAAGGTATAGTATGAAAGTATTTAGTGTTTTTATCCTTTAAACGAATCCCTCTAACCTAACTTTTTGGAACTAGTAGAGCTCTTTTTGAAGGATAGTTTGTAATTTTTCATAGTTGATTTTCCAATCTATCAATATTGATTCTCTTGCACAAGTTGGATCCCCTCAAGTCATATTACTAACTCTTTCTTTATTAAAAATGTCTCAAAGATATTATTGTTCTAATTTTTTAGCATTTTATCATATCTTTAAATAGCAAGGGCTAGGTTATATTTTACATCCTAAGTATTTGTTATAAATTGGTCAAAGTCCTAATAGGTTAATTATCTTGTTTTAAACTAGGTCTCCTTCGAGGCCATTAATCATGGTATAGATGGGAAATGGTGTATGATTTGAATAAATGTGTGAAAGATGATTAATAATTGCATCTGGATAGAAGAGACACCACCCTATATTTGCATAGAGCATGATCTAGTCACCCTATCAAAGCTCCTCTCTTATAAGTAACATTAGGTCTATAAAATTTGAGGTGAATGAGTTCATAGCTTTTTACCATTCTTTGAAGCAAATCCTACTTCTTTTATGCATATCTAGCTCACCTTTGGATTTAGCAGGAGTAAGTATAACACTAAATTCATAGAAGCTATGGATTAAAGCAAGTGCTAAATATCCTTCTTATATGATTTCTAAAGTTCATCTTTAAAGGGCACATGAGGATTGACAAACATAGTCGTGAAATATCAAAAGCCCTTACACTTAGGTGTAATTAAAAAATGAATGTATTAATGGTGAAATTCAATGATATTAACTTGGATATTATCTTATTCCAATGGAAACATATGCTTTTATAGAAGCCCCTGAAATCTATTCTAAAATTTTTATTGAACCACATATTATTAGTGACAAGTTATACTTTTTTTAACTAATCATTGGCATAAAAGGCCACTAAATTTTTCTTATTCTTCCTAAATAAGTCTCTATCATAAAATGTGAAGCGTCTATTTACATCTCCTTGAAAATTTCAAATAATTATTTTTACGGGAAGATAATTTACGATAAAATTGAAAGTTAGTAGTCTTGTATTGCATCTATGATGGATATAGATTTTTATAAGGTAGACATAAAATGATAATCTTATATTAATTTACAGTCCTATTTTGTTATTTTTCCTTAGTTAGTGATATGACTTTTATCACCTTATCTATGATGTGACAAAGTTATTCTAATGATCATGTCTTTAGTAATCTAATTGAAAACCTAAGAAGTGAATCTAGACTATATGATAGAGATCAACATGCACCACTTCCTATTTCTAACCATTCTTATGATCCTTTGAAATAAATTAGAGGTCCAATGATGAGGGCAAAGAACAATTCCATAAACATAGCTCCAGAAGGATTAATCTTTGAGATGCAAGATGATGATTTTATTTAAGATGAATTAGATACATATTAATCACTTTTCTACGTGTTATTGAAGATGGAATATACTTACTATACGAAGACTAAGGCTTAGAGAATGTCTAACAACCTAGTCTGCATGCTTTGAGTTAAATAGATCCCAATTTGTATAATTAAGATGTATTTAAGACTATTGTTTTTTTTAAGTTAAATGGCTTTGGTTTGTTTTGTTTTAAATAAGTCATGTTTTATTGTAATTATTCCTAATATTAATGAGCTTTAGTTACTTAAAGGCATAATATATATTTTTTATGAATATTTTTATTAGCCTAACATGAAACATAATGTCCAATCTACTTGTGATAAGTGTATAAAATATAAATAAGTAAAATCTAAAGCAATATCATATAATTAATATACATCTTACCTATATCTAATCAGCCTCGTATTAATGTATCTATAGATTTTGATTAGGTTTTCTTATATCTCAAAGTGGTAAGTATAATATGTTCATTTCTGTTGATAAGTTTAGAAAGATGATGCATTTTATTATATATTTTAAGATCAATATTGCAACAAATATTGCTAGTTTTTTTCTTTAAGGAAATAGTACATTTGCATGGATTGCCTAAAAGATTAGTAAGTAATCTAAATGTTAAGTTCTTAAGTGTTTTTGTCACACTTTGTGGACTAAGTTAGAAACTAAACTCTTGTTTTACTTTGCTGCACATGCTCAAATGAATGTACAAACTGAAGTAGTTAATAGGGCACTTATTACTTTGTCACCTGTTGTCATTCAAAAGAACTTAAAACAATGGGAGAAATGTTTGCCACATGTTGAGTTTGCATACAATAGGTGTATTCATCCAACTACTTCTTATTCTCCTTTCGAAATTATGTATGACTTTAATCATTTTAACTCCTTTGAATATCTTACTTTTGCCTCCTAATGAACATGTTAATTTGGATGGTAAGCATAATGCAAATTTTATTAAGGTTTTACATATCAAGGTTTATATTAATATTAGATAAAAAATGAGAAATATGTAAAGCAAGCCTATAAGGTGAATATAAAGATTACTTAGAGATTAAGTTTGGGTTTATATGCATAACAAGAGATTTTTTTTGAAGGAAATCTAAATGCAGCCCAAAGAAAATGAACCTTTTACAAGTATTATAAAAGATCAATGACAATAATTTCAAATTATATTTACCAAGCAACTATCGTAACATGATTGCTACTTTTATTGTTGCTGATTCATCTTTGTATAATGTAGGTGATTCACTAATGAATCCTTTCTAAAAGGGAGAGAATGATGGAGATCTACTTGCGCTATTGCCTATTTCCAACTATTTTATGATCCTCTGTAAGGATTTAGAGATCAGATAACTAGGGTAAAGACTTAACATGTGAAGCTAGCTTTGCACGTTTTAATCATGGAGACATAAGAAAAAAGAAGTTATTCGGGAATGCATTTCCTAGATCGATCATTTTTCTATATGTTGTTGAAGATGCAATATCCTTAACACATGAAGAAGAAGGCTTAAAGAATGTGTAGCAATATGGTTCATATGTTTTGAGTTAAATAAAGCCCAATTTGTTATTTAGGGTTATTTCTTTTTATTTAAGCTTTATTTAAAGTTAATGTGCTTGCGTTTGTTTTTATTTAAATAAGTTAACATGTTTTATTTTAACTTAGCCTAATATTAACAATCTTTAGTTACTTAAAAGAGCACCATATACTATTTACTTAGTTTTAAGATTTCAATTTTTTATTTGGATAAGGATTTGACTTTTTCAAAGTTGTTTAATTGTTCCTATTCAACTTATGATTTTCTTTTCCTTATAGGACTATAGATTTTAAGGAATTTATATTTATTAAAGGTTATCTTATTTATGTAATTCAATTCATCTTAATAAAAAACTAATTTGAGAGCTTTATTCATTTTTGTATTAGACCGTAATAAGATAATATACTAACTTAATGTAATATGAATTATATAGAAGTAACTAAATATAATAAGAGTGGAGCCATTGGGTAACAAAATAAGTGATAAATCTTGCAATTATTTAAACCTCATTTTATCCTTATAACAAATTTTAATAAAAATTGTCGTTTATTAAAAAATAAATCAAGTAATTCTTTATAAGAATATTTTTGGTTTAATAAGTTAAATAGTTTCACCATATCATACTACTTAATTAATAATAATGATAAGTCTCATTCTTATACATAGAATATTTTCATTTATTCTTTTGTATCACATAAGGCATTTTGTGTATCTTACATTTTGAATATACAATTCTATTGAAAAGTAAATAAAGTATACATAAATTATCTAATTTGAGCAATTTTTAGCTAAATAACCAATGAAAATTTTCTTAATATACTCATTTTATTGGTAATTTTTTGTAAAATATTAGTTGGAACAAAAATAATAGGAATTTATATAATTTTTTAAATTACTTTTCATTTAAGAAAATAATTATCATTTAAATCACCTATACATAATATTGGACAATTTTAAATTATAATATCATATTCTTATAAATTTTAAGATTATTTTTAAAAAAAATATCAAACTTTATTCAATTTTTCAATTATAGTCCAAACATTAAAAAGTGACAATTAAATACTCAAACTTTCATTTTTTTCTCAAATCTAACTCAACGTTAGTATTTTTGTTAATGATGCTGGCGTGAAAAGCCATGTCAGACATAAATTTAAACATGTATGATAACAGATGGATTAAATTTTAGATATCATATTTAAAAAATTAAGTGAAATTAACGAAAATTAAAAATTGAAAGACGAGGGTAAAAACCCTAATTAATTTGGAAATCAAACTCCAGAGAAGGTGTCTTATGACCCTCTCTCTTTCGTGACCCTCTTATCTTTCGTCTTCTTCTTCTGTAGTATTAGTCGTTAATTAGTGACAATTACTAAACACTTGGACTTGGGGAACTGAAGAGAATGCTCGGTTTTGATAGGTAATGCAGCTTTAGCTTCATCTTGCCATTCTGTCTCAAATTGGTAAAGTTAAAGGTGGGGTGAGGAGGGATTGAAGTGAATCATCAAATGCCAAGTTGGTATGGAAGATGACCATTTGTTTGAATTACCAGTATGGTTAAAGCAAAATGTTATCTTTGGTTTTTCAAAGGTGTCAGATCTTTGCTTTTCTTTGTTTATGTTCCTTTACACTCATTTCTTTTAATGGGTATGTTTGCTAGTTCAAGATTCTTCGTGGGTTTTTGTTTAATATAATTTGTTGATTGGATTTTGGTGAAACGTGATGCGGCTGAGCTTGAATTGAGGTTTATAGTTGTGGAATGAGTGACACTAAAGAAGCTAATGGTAAAGTTATGCAAAGGATTCAATCTTTGTTTATTACTATGCAGTCATAGTTTGGCATTCCAAAGCAACCATTTTCATTGACGAACCAATTGGACATCCCACAGTTGACTGAAGCCTAAAAGGGTGCTAGACATTTTGGTTAGAATTTAGATATTGAAACAGGGAAAAGAACAGGAATACCACCAACACACCCTAACCAGATCCCACACATTTCACGGTATTCTTAGATCCTAGTGTCTAGGTTGGTGAATCAACAAATGGTTTCATAGAATTTCTGCCTGGGATTGAATCATTCGTGATCTTTGTCGTAGTCGTCACCTTTCTTCTCTCTTGACTCGTTAACACCTTTAAGCCTCGAAACTTTCAGGGATTCTTCATCTACTGCTTCAGATTCGATGTCAATTGATGTGTTTATGGAGGATAGAGGCGCAGGTTTTCAAATTACGTCTGACGTGTAAAATTAAATATAGATGTTATCGAACATGTTTAAATTTATGTCCTAGGTGACTTTCAACGTTAGTAATATTAACGGAGATAGTAACGCCGGGTTAAATAATTAAATATTTAATTTAAATATTTAATTATCACTTTTAAAGTTCACGTTATAATTGTCAAATTGAGTAAAGTTTGGAATTTTTATAATTAACCTTAAAATTTATATAAGTTTAATTTTCAATTGATATTTTTAAGTGTTATAATTAAAAATAAAAATATTGTCTTAATTTATTATATTTATTTATAGTTTAGAATTTATAATTCTTGAATATAATAATTTTATTATCGTTAACCAAAATTTCTAACTTTGCCGAAAGTTGCTAACAACGTTTCTTTTTGCTTAATGCCTTAAGACCAAAAGAGCAAAACATTCCTTAACGTTTACAGTTTACACTGGTGTCTGAATTGGACCTTAAGTCTTTAAAGTGTTTAAAATAAATCTTAACATTTAACATTTACAAAACGTTCAAAATAAACTTTTATCATTAACGGTATACGTGTAATTTTTTTATAAAACTTTTTTAAAATGGGACTCATTATGTGATGTGAGGAATTTTTTAAAATAGAAATGGGTCCAACGTTTAAATGAAAGTGAGCGCCACTTCCAATTAAACGCATATGCTGCTACTCTTCTTCCTTCCGTCGTGGACCTCCCAACAGATTTAAGATCTTCCACGTAAAAACTCTTTACTTTTCTCTCTATTTTCTTTCTTAAAATTTCACTCTTTTAATATATTTGATGTTCTTGATACTTTAAGTAAGCTTAACTAGCTTGGTACTTTCTTGATGCTTTAAACATAAGTTCTGCAAGAAATATTTTCAGTGAATATCATATTTCGTGGATTAATGAAGGAAAATTAAAAGATAATTTTCTTATACACGCAGTAAAATAAATAAAAAGTTAAAATTAACAGTAATTTAATTTTAATAACATGATTAATTTATAAATATAATAAAATATTAATCATAAATATTATTTCATTATAAAATTTGATTTTAACAATTCTTTTATTAAATTGATTTTTTGAATAAGTTATTAAAATTATTATAGTTATAATTGTTCAGTCCATAATAGTATTCACATGAATACCTTGACAGCATTTTACAAGTAAATAAGAGAAGAGTATGATAAAAGTGTTAACTTATGTGCATGCGGTTATAAATTGTAATTTTAAATTATATTTATAATAATCTTTATATGAGATATTTTAGAAATACTAAATTAAATAACCACTTATACAATATCATAAGAGTTTTTGTTGACATATTAGTAATATTTAATTGGAATTCTTGTAAAGATTCAGTTTAATAAATAGTTTGTTCTCTAACAATTATTTAAGTATTTTCATATTTTAGTATATGAGATCAATTATTTCTTTTATAAGAAAAATATAAAATTTGTTTGTCATTATATTCTCTTAATATTCAATATTAATAATATAACAACTAAAAATAATTTATTAATAGTACAAATATAATATAAATCTAACACTTATAATATTATTATAATTTTTTATGAATTATATTAATTTAATTTTATAAATAAATTAATTAAATAACATCTTTAAAATAAAGAATAATTTTAGTAAAATTAATATGACAAATTCTGTAAAAACCACAATTAACTCGTGTAGTAGCCATGTCTAAATCCTACTTTTGCATGTCAGAACCTTTTAATGCTTGAAAGTAAGGCGACGAAGACATATTTATAATCAGTCAAGCCAGTTTATTTAGATATTAATTAATAAAACGAGATAGAACGTAACACACCTCTATCGTTTGGAAGAAATTTTATAATATAATATAATAAAATGAGAAGGAAGCGAAAATTTTCATATTACGTTCCATTTCATCCTAAACAATGAAATTAAGAAATCTCTGATTATGAAAGTTTAGGATGAAAACGTAAACTAATAAATATATACTACCTAATATACCCTCGTAATATCAATTATATCTCCTTACCCTAATAACAACCAACATGTTTCTATATATTTATTAGTTTTTTTCATAATATTAATTATTTTTTGTAATACCAATTATTTCTCCTTACCGTAATACCAATTATTTTTATATAAATAAATTATTTTTAAATATAAATCATATAGAATAAAATATAATAAAATATATTAAATAATTAATAATAATATTTTTATATAATTAATAATAAATTGTATATAATTAATAATAAAATA
>JANIIA010000190.1:7850659-7869011 GCA_027478495.1 Erythroxylum alaternifolium
TTAAATTATTTGAAATTCATTGTTAGCTATTTTTATTAAATCATTGTTATCTATTAAATTGTGTATTAAATGTTTTTTCTAAAATTTTTGTTCTTGATTGATTTATTTTATTGTCTATGCTTATTTTACGATTCCACCATGCATTTTTTTTCGGGGTCAACACTTATTGAATTTTCTTATGATTTACCTCTAATTTTTGTTCTGAGGTAAGTTAAATGAGTTTATTTGTTTTAAGTTTGAACTAGTGGGGAATTCCTCCCTCGTGGGACACGCGTCTAGATGTCACGTAGGACGTCGGGCCCGTGACCTGCCTAGGGAGTGGTTCCAGCAAGCACGCCCTAAAATAAGTTTTGGTTGTGAAGCTAAAATGAGAGTCAACCATAAAAAAAGCAGAAAAATCAGTGTGGCTCAGTTTATTGAGGAGTATAATCACTACCTCTCGAGTCAAAATAAGATGCACTTACACAAATTAATTATGGTTTTAAAAAACGAGAGATGCGAAAAGAGGGGATACAGGAGGTGCTCTGGAATACTTGCATAAAATGCAATTTGATGATCCAAATTTTTTTTATGCTATCCAAGTGGATGAAGATGATTTAATAACAAAACTTTTCTAGTTAGATGCAAATATGAGAGCATATTACTCAAAATTTAGTGATGTGGTTTGCTTTGACACAACTTATAGGAAGAACAATAAAGGTTATGTTAGGCCCCAATTTTTTTATTATTTTAGTAAACCTGAATTGAATGAATTTTGTGAACTTGTTGGATAAACCATTGTTTAATTGGAGTTAATTAGTAAGTCAAGTTTAGGAGGATTTACTTCATGAATTGATAGAAATTGGATGTATTAAATGGAAGAGTTAGGATTAAGTTAGAGTATAACATGGTGTAAGTTAAATTGAAGAATTAAGAATGCAGAAGGATATTTTGGGTAGATTACTTAAGGATGTAAGCACTAAGGCATTAAAGGAAGGTCAAATTGGACTTTTAACACCTATTAAGGGTAGAATGGGGAGAGAAAAAGATTGTCTTGTAAATAAGAAGACAAAAACATGAAGAGAGAAAGAATAAGAGAGATTTTCGAAGGAGTTAAAAGGATAGAGCTTTAAACTAGGTCATGATTTCTCGTAGTCTTAAAGAGAGAATCTGAGGTTACTCAAGAAGGGAAAAAGAAAGAGAAAGGGAAGAGCTTTCTTTAGAGCCAAGAGTCTCATTATTTGGTGGGGATTCAAGGTAAAACGATTTTTAATCTCTTGGAGTTTTGAAAGGTTTTTGGTTTAAAGAGCTTAAGAAATATATGGGTTTAAGTATTCTAGGATCTATTTTAGTGAATGTGTATTATGGGTTATTCAAATCCGAATTTTTATTGAATGGGGATTGTGTCTTTTATGAAAGAAATCAAGGAGGAGTTTAAGAGAGGCAAGAGGAGCAAGAGGAAAGACATCTTTAGAATCCAATACCTAAGCAAGCAAGGTTTTCAAGGTGGGTTATAGTCTTATGATGAAGCAATAAGCCATATATGTTTTCTTCCAAGCCAAAAAAATTGAATGATTTCAGCTACTTCAAAAATGTGCATTTGTTTGCTTTTGGTTGGGTTGTGAAAATGTTGTGTTGCTGCATGATCCATCAAAATGTTATCTTGAAAAGCTGCATGTTTATGAAATGTATTTTCAGATATGAAAAGCAAGTTTCTAAGAAATGCCATTTTGGGCAACAAGCATTCAAGATCATGAATTATATGTTATGTGGATTTGGTTTGGTCCATTATGTTGTCAAGTGCACTTAGACTAAAGGCTTCTCCCGCCTGCCCGCTAGTGGCATGGAGCTCCTTCATGGACTCTCTCATGTTTACAACTACACAAAACCACTAAGTGGGATTGTGCTAGTTCGTTCTGTTTACGACTTCACAGGACCATTATGGACTGTGTTAGTTCGTTCTATTTATGGACCATTCCAGACCATTCTGATGTGCTTATGTGTTATCAAGTTGATGCATACATGACTTATGAATGATCATGATTTGTTTTGATTGTGTACGGTTTTTTTAAAATAATTATTTACTGATTTTTCCAAACAAAAATTTATTATGGTTTCTAGACTGAAAAGTTAATGAGTTTTGCAGAATTCTTAATTATAAACCTGTTACCCACGAGCTATAAGCTCACCCCCTCCCAACTCTGTCCCATGAAGGTGAAGAACAAGAAAGTGTGTAAATCAAGGGTCAAGGCAAAACACTGCAGTTTGTGTATTTTGTTTGTTTTAAAGTTAGTTCTGCTGAACAATGCTTTAGATGCATTTGAGCAAAATCCAGTCTTGAAGCTTTGTAAATTGAACTAGGTTAAAAAGGGGCTCGAAATGCCCACTAAGCATTGTAAAACTGATATTTGTTTGAGGATGAATGAAATGTATGTATATTCTGTCCATGATTATGATTACTGTTAAGTTTCTCGTTGCATGTGTTGATCAAATGAAAATGAGGCTTTGATAAGTAGATGATATTATGTTGTGCTTTTTGACCTTGGTTTGAACAAATGAGAGTGGTTGAGAAGAGTTAGGTTCGCATTAAGTAAGGTAGATGCAAAGGAAAACACAGACGAAGTGTATCGTCTGTGCTGACGTCAGAATACAGAGGAAAGGAAAACACAGATGAAGTGTATCGTTTGTGCTGACATTAGTATATAGATGACACATCATCAAACAGATGATACGTCAGCATACAAATGACACGTCATTGAACAGACGATACGTCAGCATATAGACGACACGTCATCAAACAGACAATACGTTAGCATACAGACGACACATTATCATACAGACGACACGTCATCACAGACGTAAGGAATTGTTTATGATGATACGTCTTAAGACAGACCATAGGTGGTAAAAACGCAGACAATAGAACACAGACTATAAACAAATTCAGATGATGGGCTAACCTCAAACGATACAAAGAAGAAGTTAAGGCCAATACATTGGACAGTTGTTTAGCTGAAGTTAGTTTCAGAATTCAATTAAATAAAGATTTTTCTTCAAGAAATAGGTATTAAGGATCGAGAAATAGTAAGGACTTAGAGTAAGGACAAGTCATGGGATAAGATGGTAAGAGAGATAGAGATTAATTTTCACTTTGAGGTTTGTCCTGGTGGGGGTACTCCACCTTGTGGGATGCACATCCAGACGTCACTTAGGACGTCTTTCTCGTGTCTCGCAAGGGGTGGGGGCCCAACAGGTTGACGCCTTGCATTACTTATAGGTGTAAATCATCAGAAACAGACTACACTCTTTAGTGTTGCATTGTTATATGATGAGACATCCTTTATGTTTGAATGGTTATTTGGTACTTTTGCAAAAGCTTTGTGTGATAAAAGACCTAAAACTATTCTTATAGACCACAATGCAGCAATGGCAAAGGCTCTAGTACTAAAATGGCCCTCATCATCACTTATATATTTGGCACATTTATCAAAATGTGCCCTCTGTTTAATTGGGGTTTCTCTAAATTCAAGATTTTGCTAAAGATTTTAGCTCATACATATATGCTTTTGAAGAAGAGGATGCATGGAATGAGATGTTGCATAAGTACGAACTTGAAGACAATGATTGGTTAAGTTAATTTGTGGATCTTTATTAACAAGGTGAATATTTTGTTTCCTATTGAAAATTGGCAGTTTCTTTCTTATACTCTCATTATTATGTAATTTTTTATATACTCATTGTTATGTATTTTCTATGAATGACAAATCCTTATGTTAAAAAATAATTTTTTTCAAAGTAAACGAACATCGAACTTCTATTTTTTTCATGGATGACATTGTGGGGGAAAATATTAACAAAAACAAAAATATAAATGAAGCCGTAATATAAATGAAGCTGTGAGAAACTTATGGTGGATTGAAAAAAAATAAACTAGTTTGTATATAAATGGGTCTTTATAGGTTACAATCTTGAAAGTAACATTCTTGAAAACAAATTAACACTAGTCATTTTTTAGAATAAATCACAGTCTATAGGTATAATTGCCACAAAGGATCTTTGCATTCATGATATAAACAATTATAATAAAAGTACTGGCTTTAACTCCAAGCTTCCTTCAATATGCGCCAAAGAGAGGAAAGAGAAGCAAAAAGTTGAAACAGTTACATCTCTATTGCTAGTAGAAAATGTAGGACTTGGAGTCTATCTACTATAAGCATCTAAAGCTACAAGAAGGCTCAAATTCTCTAAGGAAGAAAATTTGGCAACATTTTTCATCATTATCATGTCAAGTTCATTTTTAAGCTTGTGAACCCAAGATTGCATCGTCTCAATTTTCCAAAGGACTGCCTCCAAGGAGTTACTACAGCCATCACCAAACTCGAAAATGAATCATCCATCATCAAAACTACATGTCACTGCACTCAGTATGTTGATCCGTAGTCACTGCTAAAAAATCATGTGAGCATGTCAGTAATTGTAAAAACTAAGCAGAAATTTTCAGGCTTAAATTTATGTAAGAAACGAAATAAGGATAAAGATCAAAACTAGCTATTAAAAGTAAATTTAGGCAGCTACTTTTATTTTTGTTTTGTTTTGTAATGCAAGTATTAAGAGGCTTTACAAATAAAAATCAACAAATTCTACAGGAATACAACCAAAAACTATGGTTCTAAGTTGAAACATGTTTCAAAAACAAAGCATTTTAGTAGATGATAGATAATTTAAAAAAGGTAACACAAGTCCAATGATATTTCATCAGCATAATCACTAAATTATCTTATGTCAATAGGATCTATTACTAATTTCTTTCATACTTACACTTCTATAAAATCAGCTAAAACTTAAAACAGTATCATCTAGATAACAATTTTATCTTTTGAAGTTTATGGTATTACATATATCTTAAAGTATAGTTTAAACAATGAAGCATTTTCATATGAATGAAAATTTGGGAAAGCTTAGTGACTAAATAAGAATTTGCTAAACACTGTAGTCAGATTGATGTGGAGGTCCTAAAACTTAAAATCGAATATTTAATTTATCAGGGTCTCTATGTCAATTTAACATTATTTGTTTCAACTATGCTTTTCATCAATATAGTCTCTTAATTAGTAAGAAGAAAATAATAAAACCTTAATTTTATTTTTTGGTATCAATTAAAATGTTTGATGAATATTGATAGTGTTTGAAAAGGAAACTAGAAGCTATGACACAGGAGTAAAGTTTTGTCTCCCAACAGAACATGATTATCAATTTTGGCAGAATCTTGTTTTGCCCCATTCCAATATCTGAATCACTACCACCACTCTTCAAAAGCCAATTAAAAGTAAAAAAGGAAAACCATCATTATTGAATAGGTAAGCAAAACAAAGAAAGCACCTCTAGGAAATAATCTCCATTTATTGTCCATTTGCAATTAGGCATATCAAAGGTAGGTATTTCCCATCTATATTTTTGCTTTTTGTTTGACAAATTATTTGCTTCTTCTTCTGATAACTTGTAATCCAAGTGGATATGTAAAGGATTGTGCATAAAGCACTAAATTAAAATATGAAAACTTATGGAAGACTCGAACATAAGTTACCAAAGATGAGTTTCAATCAGAAATTAAAAATACATCACATGTAATATAAGAAGAATAAATTCAATGCCAAACAGGCAATTTCAACATTGGATAATCATTGCAATTAAGAAAGCAAAAAGGAATTTGTTACAAGCTTTTAGGTTTTAGTGTGAGCAGCATATTCCAATCCAAATTGACAACTAGGGATCCTAGCAATATTTACTTCATGATGAATTAATTAACTCACAAACGAAGTGTGTAAAAAATAAGTAAATTTTGTCTCTTTTTATCATCTTAACATACTTTAACCACCATCTTAATCTCCATAAATTTGTATCTTTTAGTGCTATATTAATATATTTTCTACCTTCTGAATCTCCACAATCATAAGGTTTCTAGGATCTTTAGTTTTTCCCTTTTCCCTTTTCACTCGTATGTAAACTCTTTCTTAAGAGTTAAGATGCATCTGAATCTTGCATTCACACATAAGATGATATCTATCTGAAAGTAAGAATTAGAAGACAATGGGTAATAAACCACAAAAAGAATAAAACCAATGTACAACATTTTGTCGATATTGCTGTATACGAAGCAAGTTGGGTATCAATTGCCTTAATGCAGTCTTGATCTATGTCAGATGCCTTTGTATCATCTTCTGAGTCAGAATTCTTAACAACAATGCTTTCATTATCAGGATCTTTCATGTTGCTTTCTTACTCATCATTTCTAAGGGAATCATTATCAGTTACTGCAAGCAGAAAAGAATTTGCAAAACACAACAAAAGATTACAACTAAAAATGTTAAATGGAACTTTATTAGATAATAATTCATCATTGGTTTCTTAGGAGTCTACCAACTGAGAATTTATTATGTAATAATTCATTATTGTTTTCTAGAGAGTCTACCAATTGAGTCTTCATTTCTTTTTTCAAACCCTGAATCCAAAATTAATGGTTCTCCAATCATATAGAAAGTAAGTGAACACTATTTAATTCATTCGCAGGACATTCCTCTACCTAAAGGATCTAAAAAAATGGGTTTATTGACCAATTAATTTGTATTTAAATAATATCAAAATACATATATGGAACCCCCTTCCCCAATTCCAAAATTTCCAAAATAGATAGTATCAAAACTCTTCTGCATATCTGTTTGGGAGTGTTGATCCTATTCGGGGAAAGATCATTAAAGATTAAACTTTTTGGACTGACAACACAAAGATTAGGGAAACAATGGAAGTTAAATGATTGCCTTAAAAGAAGGAAATCTCTTACAGAGTGAGAAGTAATATGTACGATATTACACCACTATGATCTTTTTGTAGACGTTTAGAGCATTAAATGATTCATGAAAAAAATTAAGAGCATTGACAATTCTTCCTCCAATATGAGGATGGAAAAATAAAAAAATAAACGTATACTAAAGATTGTAATAGCTATATCAAAAAATGAAAGCAATAGTAGCATAGTCAAAATTGTTAGGAAAAAAAGTTAGCATACTCAAAAGAAGACAAAGATATCACGTCAAACCTGAAAATAGAAAATGAAAACTTAAAAGTTTTGATGAAGAAATTTTATCAAATATAAAAACATTTTTTTACCTTCTTCAGTACCTTTATTCTTTGAAGCACTAGGAGATTCTATATCATCTTCATCATATTTTGAGCTACTTTTTGCTCCTTCCTCTCTCTGTCTATATTAAAGAAAAAAACATGTCAATTGCCAATACTTATTAGATCTTACAGACAAAATTTATATTTTGTGGAGGTTTTGATAAGAATTGTTAATAATCAACAATTGAGATTTGATTCAATGAGTCATATATGTGTATATAACATTCAGACATTAAAATACTAGCATTATAAAATGTCTAAAGCTGGTCATTTCAACAGTATGAATAAATACACTTTATACATCAAAATACACAATAGAAAATCCATAAGTATCAAATTTAGATGTTAAAATATTAGCATTATTAGGGTCTCTATGTCAATCTAACATTATTTGTTTCAACTTTGCTAATATAATCTCTTAATTGATGAGAGCAAAAATACTAAAATCTTAATTTTTTTGGGTATTGATTAAAGTTTTTGATGAACATTGACAGTGCTTCAAAAGGAAATAAGAGGTCATGACACAAGAGTAAAGCTTTATCTCCCAGCATAATGTGATTATCAATTTAGACAGAATCTTGTTTTGCCCCATTAAAAAATCTGAATCACTACCACTAATCTTCAAGAGCCAATTACAAATAAAAAAGGAAAACTATCTTTATTGAATAGGTAAGCAAAACAAAGAAAGAACCTATAGGAAACAATCTCCGCTTCCTGTCCATTTGCAATTAGGTGAGTCGAAGGTAGGTATGCGAGAGAGTGGAAGAAATGAAAGTGAGAGAGTGGAAGAGAGAAGGAAAGGAAGTGGGTTCACATCCACTATATCAGTTAATTGTTGATGGAGAACAAAATTATGAAGTTTTGTTCAAAAAGAGCATACCTCAACATTTAAGAACCCTGAAAACACCAATCCTGGTATAGGATGGAGACGTTCCATGAATTAACCCAAAAGGGGGATGAAAAGAGTTAAGGCGGGAAGAAAAATCAAAGAAAGAGCACAAATTGGCTTGGCTTAGGCAAGAACAAAGCCGACACCCTTAGGTTTTATTAAAACTTCTTCGAATTGTAGTAGAATAAAGTTAGAACAAATTACCTGGAACAGGTGGTCTGATCTCGTCTTATAGCCAGACGTTGCTCGATGCAGTTAGTGTCAAAAATGGTAGGCACTGTTTTTTATGCCTACCAAAGTTGAAATTAAAAAAAAAGTCAAGGATAGCTGGCTAAATGGCTAGCCATCCGACACATCTCCTGCCTATTTATAAGCAGGAGATGAAGAGAGCAAATCATGCCATTAGTAGAGAAAAGAAACGAGAGTGAGTGAAAAGAGAGAAAATATTTTGTATATTTTGTGGGTCTAGTTTTTATTCCTTATAATTCTCCAGTTTTTTAGTAGTAAAATTCTTCTATCCTTGCTAGTGGTTTTTACCCTAATTTAGGAGTTTTTCACATAAAATATGTCTGTTCATTACTATCACTTCAGTCTTATTTAGTTGTAAACCTTGTAACATCTCGTAATCCCATGTTAAGGGTTAGAGCCCTTAACATGGGATTACGGGATGTTACACACATATTATATGCTTATCTATAATATGGAATACACACATTTGTGAATATTAATGTTTGCACACATTAAAATAATTATACATGTATTCATTACCTTTTTCTAGGTAAAATTGATTTATAAATGTGATTATTTTCAGAATTGTGGTTTATATGTATTGAAAATTGGATTGGTGTGTATAAGTATTAACTTAGAAGTTTTGGTGAAAATTAGGAAATTTTCTGAAATTTTGGGTATTTTTGAATAGGAAAAATGCCAAGCGGCATGATAATTAATAAATGGTGGTAGAAATAAGAGTAAAATGGCAATAGAAACTTTGATAAATGACTTTAGGATTTATTGACAACTGTCATTAAAATTTGGAAGCCAATTGGATTAAAAATTGGAGTTAAATAAACTAGTTATTAAAAATGGTCCAAATGGGACCATAGGAAGGTGAAAAGTGGTAGTGACAAGTGTCACTACCACTCACCGATCATCCCTCACTCATGTTATTCACTCTTTAACATTGAAAGACCATTTTATTGTTTTGTTTCTTGCTTTCTTCTTCTCTTTGTGGCTTTCTTCTTCATCTCTTCTCTTATTTTCTTCATTTCTATGACATTTACACACCTCCATCAACTTAAGTCTTGCTTTCTCCTTTATTTCTCACTAAATACCCAACCTTACCACTCTTGGATGATGGTGCACATGTGAGAGAAGAAACCTAGGGTTAAGTGAGATCTTAAAGAGTTTGAAGATTTTGAAGCTAAATCGAGTAAGTTATGCTTTAATCTCCATAGGTAGTGTCAAATGAAACATTTAAGATGAGAAATTTGAGCTTTGATGATTGATTATGAAATTGTGTATGTACTGTAAGCTGGGTGTGAAAATAGGTTATGTTTTAGTGCATTAATGATATGCATTGGTTATTTAAATGAAAACATGTACAACGATCATTTGAGAAAGACTTATTGTGTAAATGATGTGGGAAAAATGATCAATAATGTTGATGAAAAAATGGACATCCTTATATCTCATTTTTGTGTATGTGAAGAGTGTGTGAAATTGTGGAATAAATGCCTATGAAGTGTTATGATTTTGAGGTTAAAGAAAAGGCTAAAGTAGTGTCTTTAAGTGAGGTAAATTAGGATGATAGGATGATAAGTTAGAAGTCAAATGAATGAATTAGTGAAGTTGAATATGTGAAAAAAATTGATGGTGAAAGTTTATGTATGAATGTTCTATTTTTGTTAAGTTATGATCAACCATGAGTTATGAATTTGTTTGTGATTGATGTTAAACTAAAACAGTGCTAAGAATGAAGAGGAAAGTGAAGTATGGTGATGACTTTTTAAGTGTATTATGAATGGATATGGTAGGAAAGGTTATGAATGACGAGATTTAACTAGAAATGGTGAATTAATGTGTGGAGATTTGATGGTTTGATGCAATTGATTTGGTAGTTGAATTAGCATGTAATGAAGTTGCATAAATGAATGTGAATACTGGAGAATTTCGTTTAAAATGATATTAGAATATGTGTAGAAATTGTGGGAAATGTTGTTAGGTGAGATATGCTTCTCATATGTCCGTTAGGAGGACTTTAGGTCTGTTGGGCTGACATTCTTGGGAATTTTGGCTTCCCAGCTCCATGTATGTCTGTTTGGAGGGACGTATATCTGCTGGGTGGATATTCTCGGGACACTTACATAAATATGCAATTTTGACCCCTTAGACAGAAAAATCTCTCTTCGGAGTCTTCACAAAAGTTATAGAATTCAAAGAATCTTAGAATGACATTAATCTAACATACACAACAAAATTTATACCTTAAATGAGATCTTGAATGAGCCTGGTTGATGATGAATTGGGTGATTAAAGTAAGCAAAGGGTATTAGGTAATAAAGAATGATTAAAAGATGTTAGTGAATGATTATGAGATATGTATTAAAAAAATGTTCCAGGGATTGTCATTGAGCATGCTTGGTACATAATCTATATATACATATGTGCATGAATGAGTACTTATATAATTGTGCAAAGTTATAATGTGTGTAAAAGTGTGTTGCATGATATATAAGAGTAATTAGAACGTCCACATCCAGACATTGGTAGGACGCAAGGCAATAGCTATCTAGAGCAAACTGTGAGTAATGTAAGATGGTCTCACCTTGATTATTTGTTTTGTTAAATTATGTATTGAATGATTATGTGATGTGTATGTATTGATTCCGGACATTGAAAGTCCGAGGCATTTGATGCTTGAATAACATATTAGAAGTGCTCATTGAATATGAATTTCACTAAATAAGTGATTCTCAACGTAAATGTTGAATGGCAGACTAATGTCCGATGACAAATGTAAAGTAGATTGTGATAGTGAATGTGATTGTGTAACATTTAACACAATTGATTGATCTAATACATGTGATGCATTTCATTTCATGAATGTATGACAACATAAGGGCAGTTGTGACCAGAGTCGCCAGTGAAAAAGAGCTTAAAGCTCAGAATATGGGTAAAGCCTCTAGCTCACTATGTAAAATGAGCCCTGAATCCCAACAGATAAGGGACAATTATTAATGAGCCCGGTATCCACAACAGATAAAGGACAGTGAAAAAGGAACTCGGTCATAACAAAGTAATAAATGAATGTGAGTCTCATGAATATTACATTTACACATGATATGTATGATTTGAATGATTGCAATGTATTGTAGAATTGAATTGACTGAAAAATGTGAAAACTAATGAATAAAGTGTTTTTTGATGCTACATAATGATAAATGAAATGATGTGATTGTATGAATTGTTATGTTATGTGATATGGGTGAACCATTGAGGATGGTTAACTCACTGAGTTCACAAAACTCACCAAAATTGTAAAGTTGACTTTTTAGGTATTTTAAAGAGACAACATAGCTTCTATGTCATTTTAGAAGAGATCTAGTGCTGCTTTTGGATAGAAGATATGGCCCAAAGGCCAGTCATCTGGGACTGAGGGATTTAGATAAAATTTTTTATAATTCCTTATGTATGTAGCATGATCTGTATACAGAGATGTAAACTCTGATTAGTTTTTGATAATGTACATATATGGATGTTGTTGAAAAGCTATAATGTACATATTGTTTATGAAATGAGATGAGGAAATTTGGGTTTAGACATTGTGATAATTATGTTTTTAATTTCTGATGCTATGAGTTAACTGAAAGTGATATAGTTAGTGCATCGCTTCCGTTGGGCATGTGTTCGAATGTCTGATGGACGTACAGACACAAATGTCTTATAGGAATTGGGTGCCATAACACTTGGTATTAGAGCATGGTTTGGCATCCATAGGGACATATAGGAATATTAGACATAAATTATCATGAGAAATGCAGATAGTAATCAAAGTTATTATCTATTATAGGTCATCTTCCATAGGTGATCAAGTGGGAATATCAGCTAACATAAATGAATTATAGTCAGTAGGAGCTAGTAGGGAATCTTCTGTGTCTTGACCTAAAAGAATGCCTCTGAGAATTCCCAAGAGAAGGGAAAGGAGGTACGATAAGCTACGAAAGCAAAACATTGTGGACTTCTACAGAAGAATAGATCCTGTAGAGGCTAAGGGATGGCTTGAGAGAACAGAGAGAGTCTTTGATTAGATGGATTGCGAGTCGGATAGGAAGTTCGAATATGCAGTTTCCCTACTACAAGGCCCAACAAACCAGTGGTGGAAAACTGTTCCAAATAATAGCACCAGCCCTTGTAATTTAAAGTGGGATGACTTTTTGCGAGTCTTCAAAGAGAACTATATGCCTAAGATATACTCGGAAAGAAAGATGAAGCAATTTTTGGATCTGAAGTAGGACAGTTTATCGGTGGCAGAGTATGAGATAAAGTTTAGCGAACTGATGGGGTATGCTATTGCCTTGATTCCTACTTAGGAAGACAAGTGTAGGATATTCAAAGATGGGCTGAACATGGAGATTCGGACGAGGTTAGCCATTTTTAACTTGGGCAGTTTTTCAAAACTATGGGCTGTCTCGATCCTAATCGAGCAATTGTTGAATGACAGTCAGCTCGAATATATATCAGATTCTAGACTGAAAAGGCTTAATGAATCTTATATTGGTTCTGGAAGGAAGTTTGACAAGAATTAGAATCGATCTTCTAGAACACTGACTCGATTAAGACAGTCAGGGTTCAGACAGAGGGGTAGCTTTGCACATTCTGGTAGTGGAAGAGGTGCAGTGTTAGGTCAGTTACTGAATTGTGAGCCCTGTGGGAAGAAGCACGGTTGTGAATGCTAGAAACTAACAGGAGCTTACCTTCAATGTGACTCATTTGATCATTAGATTAGAGACTGTTCTGTGGTGTATGAAGCACAGTCTGGTAGGAGGGAAGGAGTGTTAACAGAAACTACGGTCTAGCAGAGCTGAGCTAGTGGGTTTGGACGGAGAGGTCGTGGTAGAGGCAGAATTAGCTCTGGGAGTCCTACTGTTAGGACTGAGATGCGGAGCAACCAACTGTAATCTCAGGCTCGGTTGTATGCATTAACTAGATAGGAGGCTCAGAATTCTCCATATGTCATTACAAGTGTGTTGCTTATCTTTAATTATGAAGCTTTTGCATTGTTAAATCCTAGATATACGCATTTCTTTATCACACCGCATATGGCATCTAGGTTGCATTATGATAGAGAGTTATTGAGATATGGATTAGAGGTGAGTACTTTGATAGACAGTACCACAGTAATAGGAGAGGTCTGCAAGAGATGTTTGATTCGAATTGATCAGGCATAACTAGAGGTAGACTTTATTATGTTACAATTAAAGGAGATAGATGTTATCCTAGGCATGGATTGGCTCACTTCTCATAAGTCTATCATGAACTGCTACATGAAGGAGATAACACTAGAATCTCCTAATCAGCTGAGAGCAGTATTCAAAAGTATTAGTCAAGCAGTGCCAACTAGGTTGGTCTCATTTATGAGTGCCTTAAGGTTGATGCAAGGGGGATGTGAGGCTTATTTGGCCCACGTCATCGACACTTGAACTGAACAAAATGTGCAGGACATTCCTATAGTTAGGGAATTCCTAGATATATTTCCTACTAAGTTATCTAGTTTACCTCCAGATAGGGAAACAGAGTTTACGATTAACTTGGTTCCAAGTGCAGCTCCTATATCTATTCCTCCATATAGGATGGCACCTGTGGAACTAAAGGAGTTGAAGGCTTAGTTATAGGAATTGTTGGAAAAGGGTTTCATTAGACCCAGTGTTTCACCATAGGGAGCTCCAATATTATTTGTGAAAACAAAGATGGAACTCTGAGACTGTGCATCGATTATAGGCAACTGAATCAAGTAACAGTGAAGAACAAGTACTTGTTGCCTATAATCGATGATTTGCTTGATCAATTACAGAAAGTTTAAGTGTTTACTAAGTTAGACTTGAGATTTGGGTACTATCAGTTGAAGATAACAGAGGCTGATGTAACGAAAAGTGCTTTCAAAAGTAGGTATGGGCATTTTGAGTTCTTAGTAATTCTGTTTGGGTTAACTAATGCCCAGCTACATTTATGGCTTTGATGAATGAGGTGTTTCAGCCCTATTTGGATCATTTTGTAATTATGTTTATTGATGACATCATAGTGTACTCAAAGAATAGAGAAGAGCATACTGAGCACTTGAGAGTATTCTTATAGATTATGAGGGAGAAACAATTACATGCCAAATTCAGTAAATGCGAGTTTTGGCTGAATTAAGTAGTGTTTCTGGGTTACATAGTAAATGGACAAGGCATACAAATGGATCCAAAGAAGATAGAGGCAGTGATGAAGTGGGAAGCTTTGAAGAATGTGCCTGAGATCCAGAGTTTCCTCATATTAGCAGGATATTACCGGAGGTTTATCAAGGGGTTCTCATTAATTGAAGCCCTCATTAATTTCAGATGGAATGCTGAGTGTCAGAAAAGTTTTGAGGAGCTGAAGCATTGGTTGACTACGATACCATTGTTGACTATTCCATCTGGTACAGAAGGTTATATGGTTTACAGTGATGCTTTGCATAAAGGATTGGGATGTGTGATGATGCAGTAGGGCAAGGTGATAGCCTATGCATCGAGATAATTAAGATCTTATGAGAGTAATTATCCAATACATGATTTAGAGCTTGTTGTAATTATTTTTGCTATAAAGATATGGAGACACTACTTAAATGGGGAGACATTCCAAATTTATACTAGTCATAAGAGTTTGAGGTATCTGTTGAGTCAAAAAGAGTTAAATATGAAACAAAGGAGATGGATAGAGCTATTGAAAGACTATGACTATACGATTGAGTATCATCCAGGAAAAGCTAATGTGGTGGTAGATACATTGAGTAGAAAGTCAAATAGCAGTATAGCTCAGATTTAGTTATCGAGGTTACCGAGTTTAATTCAATTGAGAGCTCTAAATATGGAGTTGAATCTAGAGCAGAACAAGGTATTGAAAATGAATCTAGATACTAAGTTTGAGCTGAGAGATGAGACACTGTGGCTAAAGCAGAGGTTATGCATACTTGACATAGATAACTTGAGAAAGGAAATTTGGAGGAGGCACATTTAGCAGCTTATGCTATGCATCCTAGTACCACCAGGATGTATAATAGGCTAAAGCAACATTTCTGGTGGCTAAGGATGAAGAGGCAAGTAGTTGACTATGTAGCTAAGTGTTTAACATGCCAATAGATTAAAGCTAAGCATCAAGCTCTAGCTGGGAAGCTTCATTTGTTATCTATTTCGGAGTGGAAATGGGAGTGAATTATCATAGATTTCGTAATAAGATTGCCAAAGACTCTGAGACAATATGATGTTATATAGGTCGTGGTGGATCAATTGACTAAGTCAGTTCATTTCTTACTAGTGAGAGAAAATAACTTACTAAACCAGTTAGCTAGGAGATATGTAAATGAGATAGTTAGACTGAATAGGGTTCCAGTGTCTATTGTATCGAACAGAGATCCCAGATTTACTTCGAGATTTTGGAGGAGTTTATACTACATTTCATCCACAAAAAGATGGACAGAGTGAGAGGACAATTAAGACTGTTGAGGATATGCTCAGGGCATGTGTATTAGAGTTTCAAGGAGCTTAAGATCAGTATATAGCATTGATCAAGTTTGCATATAGCAATCATTACCAAAGTAGTATAGGAATGACACTGTATGAGGCATTGTATGGTAGAAAATGTCGATCACCTCTGTATTAGGATGAAGAGGGTTTAAGAATGGTAAAAGGCCCAAAAATGATACAAGAGCTATATGGATCAACACCGAAGGGATATGGAATACAGTGTAGGAGACAAAGTGTTTACGAAGGTCTCGCCTTGGCAAGGAGTGTTGAGATTTGGTAAAAAGGGCAAGTTGAGTCCTAGATATATTAGTCCTTATGCGATCATTGAGAGGATAGGACCATTGGCATACAAATTGGCCTTGCCGAATGAGATATCTCAGATACACAATGTATTTTATATGAGTATGCTCAGAAAATGTCAATCTGATCCAATGCATATATTATCGACTCAAGAGATTGAAGTTGCTAGTAATCTGAGTTATGTTTAAGAGTCGATCAAACATTAAAATAATTGTACATACATTCATTGACATTTTTCCAAGTAAAATTGATTTATAAATGTGATTATTTTGAGAATTGTGGTTTATATGTATTGAAAATTAAATTGGTGTGTATAAGTATTGATTTAGTAATTTTGGTGAAAATTAGGAAATTTTCTGCAAATTTTGGGTATTTTGGATTAGAAAAAATGCCAAGTGGCAGGACAATTCATAAATGGTAGTAGAAATAATGGTCAAATGTCAATAGAAATTTTGATAAATGACTTTGGGATTTATTGACAAGTGTCACTAAAATTTGGAAGACAATTGGATTAGAAATTGGACTTCAATACACTAGTTATTAAAAAGGGTCCAATGGCACCATAGGAAGGTGACAAGTGTCATTACCACTCACCACTCATCCCTCACTCACTTTATTCACTCTTTAACAATGAAAGACCATTTTATTGTTTTGTGTCTTGCTTTCTTCTTCTTTTTGTGGCCTTCTTCTTCATCTCTTCTCCTGTTTTCTTCATTTCTATGACATTTACTCACCTCCATCAACATAAGTCTTGCTCTTATATTGCTCTCTCCTTTATTTCTCACTAAATACCTAACCTTACCACTCGTGGATGATGATGCACATGTGGGAAAAGAAACCTAGGGTTAAGTGAGATCTTGAAGAGTTTGAAGATTTTGAAGCTAAATCAAGTAAGTTATGCTCTAATCTCCATAGGTAGTGTTTAAATGAAACATTTATGATGAGAAATTTGAGATTTGATGATTGATTATGAAATTGTGTATGTGTTGTAACTTGGGTGTGAAAATACGTTATGTTTTAGTGCATTAATGATATGCATGGGTTACTTAAATGAAAACATGTACAACAATCGTTTGAGAAAGATTTATTATGTAAATGATGTGGGAAAAATGATCAATAATGTTGATGACTAAATTGACATCCTTATGTCTCATTTTCGTGTATGTGAAGAGTGTGGGGAAATTGTGGAATAAATGCATATGATGTGTTATGATTTTGAGGTTAAAGAAAAGGCTAAAGTAGTGTCTTGAAGTGAGATAAATTAGGATGATAAGTTAGAAGTGAAATGAATGAATTAGTGAAGTTAAATATGTGCAAAAAATTAATGGTGAAAGTTTACATATGAATGTTCTGTTTTTGTTGAGTTATGATGAACCATGAGTTATGAATTTGTTTGTGATTAATGTTAAACTGAAACGATGCTAAGAATGAAGAGGAAAATGAAGTATGGTGATGACTTGTTAAGTGTATTGTAAATGGATATGGTAGGAAAGGTTATGAATGACAAGATTTAGTTGGAAATGGTGAATTAAATACGTAAAGGATTTGATGGTTTGATGCAATTGATTTGGTAGCTGAATTAACCTGTAATGAAGTTGCATAAATGAATGTGAATACTAGAGAATTTGGTGTAAAATGATGTTTGTATATGTGTAGAAATCGAGGGAAATACTGTTAAGTGAGAAATGCTTCTCATATGTCCGTTAGGCAGACTTAAGGTCCGCTAGGTAGACATTCTCGGGAATTCTAGCTTCCCAGCTCCGTTCATGTCTGTTTGGAGGGACATATATCAGTTGGGTAGACATTCTCGGGAAACTTACATAAATGTGCAATTTTGACCTTTTAGAAGGAAAAATCTCTCTTTAGAGTCTTCATAGAAGTTGTAGAAATTGAAAGTGTCTTAGAATGACATTAATCCGACATCCATAGGAAAAGTTATGCCTTTTGTCCCAAAATCACATATATATGTAAATTATTGACTTATCAATGCTTTCCTATAAGGTATTTAGGCTTGAATGAGCCTAGTTAATGGTGAATTGGGTGATTAAAGTGAGTAAAGGTTATTAGGTAATAAAGAATGATTGAAAGATGTTGGTGAATTATTACCAGATGTGTATTAAAGAAATGTTCCTGGGATTGTCTGTAACACCCCATTATCCTAGGGTACGTACCGGGACGCCCGTAGGTCATTCCGATACATATCTTAAGATAAGGGAGCGCTACGTACAATTACTATAGAACTCCACAT
>JANIIA010000190.1:7882918-7894535 GCA_027478495.1 Erythroxylum alaternifolium
TTATTTTATTATTAATTATATACAATTTTTATTAATAATATAAAAATATTATTATTAGAGTAAGGAGAAATAATATAAAAATATTATTAATTATATAAAGGGGGTTAGGTTAAGGTTAGAAGAAATAATTGGTATTAAAAAAATTATTGAAGTTATATTAAGAAGTATGTATTTATTAGTTTACGTTTCATCCTAAATCTCCCAAATTGGAGGTTTCTTATTTTCACTGTCTAGGATGGAATGGAACGTAACATGAAACCCTCTGTTTACATCTCATTCGAATCCATTCCATTATAAAACCCTCAACCAAACGATAAAAGTTTGTTATGTTCCATTCTGTTTCATTAATAAACTCAACCAAACAAAAAGAACCTTAATAAATAGAAAAATGGTAGTGACCATCAAAGGCTCTTACATTGTGAAACCAGAAGAATCAACGTGGACTGGTCGCAAGTCTCTGTCTGATTTGGACCAAATTGGTGTCTTGTCTCTCATACCTATAATGTACTTCCACAGGCCACCACAGAGCTGGCTTACACCACCTATTTCCTTTGTCGACGCCCTGAAAAAGAGTTTTAGCCAAGTTTTGGTGCCTTTTTATCCATTCACCGGCCGCCTATACCCATTTGGCGATGGTCGCATTGAGCTGGAGTGCAACGGCCCCGGTGTCCAACTACTTGACGCTGAATCTAAAAGCAAGCTAGAGGATTTTTGTTACTTTTCTCTATCTCCTGAACATGAAATCCTAGTCCCCAAGGTGGACTATACTACTCCATTGCCTGAACAGCCGCTGTTCCTAGCGCAAGTCACCTAGTTTAAGTGTGGTGGCGTTAGTGTCGGCTTTACACTATCTCATGCATTGCTTGATGGAGAGAGTGCTCTTCATTTCATCAAAGAGTGGGTAAGGTTTGCTCGTGATGAGCCATTAGAGAGAGTACCAGTTCTTGATCGAAAGTTGTTGCGAGCAGGAGATGCGCCAAGCAGACACAACCTGTTTGATCATCCAGAACTCCATCACCTGCGTCTCTTACTTGGGCAATCTGTTAATTCAGAAGAGAAGAAAAAGAAGACTCTTTGTTTAACATTGAGCATAACCAAAGAACAAGTTGAGAAACTGAGGAACAAAGCTAATGAGATGAGACATTCAGAGAGTTGCAGGGGTTACAATAGATATGAGACCATAGTAGGACATTTGTGGAGATGTGCAATGAAAGCTAGAGCAGCCAACAACTTTAGATGTATGCTGATATTCGCAAATTGATGCAGCCATAGTTACCTTGCAGCTATTTCGACAATGCGATCGTTGATGTGATTGTTCATAGCCTATCTGGTGAGCTTGTCTCCAGGCCAGTGGGATATTATGCGAGCAAAAAATAAGAGAAGCAATAAAGAAGCTGAAGGGTGAGTATATGGATGTTGGTATTGAATTCCTGAAGAACCAGCCAGAGCTGACAAAGTTCCAGGCGGACACTCCCGAAGAGCCTTACTATGGAAACCTGAATCTCACTGTGGTTAGCTGGCTAACACTTCCATTTCATGGTCTTGATTTTAGGTGGGGAAAGGAGATATGTATGGTACATGGTCCTCATGAATCTGATGGATATGCAGCCATTGTTGGCAGTCCCTGTGTAAATGGTCCATTGATTGTTTATATCTGTCTTCAGGAATCTCATGTTGATACTTTCAGGAAGTATTTCTGTGAAGATATGGAGCAAAACTCCACACCATCCATCTGTAATGATTCATAATCCTAGATGCAAAATTCCTCTTAAAATGTTATGATAAGCCCTTTTTTTTGCTTACAAAGGAAATAAAAACAGACATTATCTCAATGTTTGACGATAGAAAGCTCCTTGTAAATCTTGATAGATAAGATCTAAAACAGCACTCGGAGGCTCCTGGAGGATATGCAGGCCTAGGCTTGGGAGTACTGTTATCGTGGCCAATTGATCTGCACACTGGTTCCCTTCGCAATAGATATGCTGGAATGTCACCTCCTAATCGTGGTATATCAACACCCAGGTACCTACAACCAAAAGATTAGTCTCAGACATGACTAAATTTAAAGAAGATAAAATGTTAATGACTTCTAGAGAATCCACTTCGACTTCGATGTATCGATAGCCTCGCTCCCATACTAATGTAAGGCCCGAGTTAATGCCTCAGAGCTCAGCAGTCAGCGACAAACCCCCACTGATTACTTCCCAAATATATTGATCCGCATTCGGGGTCTGATTTTCAATGAGATCATAAGTTGATGCCACTGTGAAACCCCTTTGTGTGGGGGGACCCCAGTCGACTATGTCCTCCCCCATGTGTGAGCCGTTGGGTCGTGTGACCGCAATAGCCATGCAAATAGTGGAGGGCAGATGATGTTCGAATAAACTCCATTGTCAATCGCCATTTGCTTTTATATAATCTAACACTCTATTAGAAAGAACGTTATTCGGAATTTGAGTAATCACTACATCAATGAGGGGGCCCCAATCCTCCACCCAGTTGTCCAGTCAAAATTGGATATGCTTTCCATTACCCAATTTCCAGTTTATTGCCTCACAAATTGCTAAGTTGCTGCGATCCCCCGCTAACAGGCTGAAGCGTAAATCTATCGATCGAAAGGGGTATGGACTGGGAGTCTACACGATATTTGGCCCGGAGGACTTGGACCCATAAGACTGTAGGGTTAGTAATCAGCTCCCATCCTAACTTGGTGAGTAAAGCATCATTGGAAGAACGAATGTGTTTAAGCCCAAGGCCCCCTGTTGATTTTGGCTAAGACATCGCCTCCCAATTAACTAAGTGTGTTTTCCGCTGACCTCCCGTCGAGCCCCATATAAAGTCACACATTAGCTTCTCCATCTCATCATAAAGCTGCCTCAGGAGTCTCACAGTTTGCATCGTATATATGGGCAATGACATAATAACTGATTGGGTAAGAGTTACCCGCCCTGCTAGGAACAAAGTTCGGCCGCGCAACCTGCTAGCTTGGTGTGCGCTTTATCGATAAGGTATTGATAAGTACTTCTTGTTATGCGCTCATGAATCAGCTGGACTCCTAAATATTTGCCAAGATTTTGCATACAAGTAACTTGCATCAGTTGACTGAGGCGACCCCATCTTAGCATGATAGACATTCTTGGAAAAGAAGACCTTAGTTTTAGCCATTCTAACTTTACGCCCCGAAGCCTTACAAAAAGACTCCAATGTCCGTGTAATCACCTGCGTCTGAGCTTCTGTAGCTTCTGCAAACAGGATGAGATCGTCTGCAAAGAATAGATGGGATATGGGAGGTCCCATACGGCTCAGCTTTATCGGCTTCCACTGCCCCTGGGCCACTTCTGTTAAGATTAGATGGCCTAGCCGTTCCAGGCACAAAACAAGCAGATACGACAAGAGGGGGTTACCTTGCCGTATACCTCGAGTAAGGTGAAAGGGTTCAAAAGGGGGGCCTTGCCATGCGACTTGCATAGACACCGCAGTCACACACTACCTAATGACTGCGTTGAGAGTATTTGGAAGACCGATATTTAGTAAAGTTTCATGGATAAAAGCCTAGCTTAGACGGTCATACGCTTTTTTCAAGTCAACTTTAAGAGCTAGATACTCGATCTTCCCCTTTTTCTTTCACATCGAGTGGATAATTTCTTGGGCAATGATAATATTATCGGATATATGTTGCCCCGATATAAAGCTGCATTGATTTGTCTCCACGAGATTATCCATGTGGGGTTTCAAACGGTTCTCAAGAACTTTAGATAGGATTTTGTACATCACTGTGCAGAGGCTGATGGGGCGAAATTGAGAGATATTTGACAGAGAGGGTATTTTAGGGATCAAAACTAGCAGAGTATGATTCTAATATGGGTCCCAAAGTTTCAACTAAAAAACCTCCTGAATAAACGCCATTACTGTCGGCCCAACCATGCTCCATTGACTTTGGAACAACAATGCACTTAATCAATCGACCCCAGGGCCTTTATTGGGATTCATGCCAAAAATTGCATTCTTAATTTCATTTGTATGGATTAGTAATGTTAGGTCATGGAGCCGCACTTTTGATAGCAAAAGGAATGCGCCTAAAATCGGAAAACGACAATTGCTCCCTTCTTTGCTAGTATAAAGTTGGACAAAAAATGTCCTAGCTATAAGGCACAATTGCTTGGGATCCGAGATGAGTACTCTCGATGGTCCTTAAAGCTCTCAATTTGCAGTTGTTTTCTTTTGGATAACGTGACAGTGTGATAGTACTTGGTATTACGGTCCCCCTTTGATAGTCATTCACACTAGGCTTTCTAGTGCCAAAAGAGCTCCTCCTCACACATTACTTGCATCAGCTCCTTATTGAGTTTATCTTCCAGAGCCAAAGGATAGCTCAAGTTGTGATCCTGCATGGCACATTTTATTCCTGCCAAGTGGGCGAGTATTCTTTTTTTCCTGGAAAAAATGTTGCCAAAGACTGACTTATTCCAATGCATGAGATGATGAGAGAATTTATTTAATGCCGTACTCAAGGTCTCCTCATTTGGAAGCCAATGTGTTGCGACCACCTCATCAAAACCAATGTGGTTGAGTCATGCATTTTGGAATCTAAACACTGGGGTTCCTAAAGCTCGAGAAGTTGGGCCAGCTAAAGAAATCAGCACAGGCCTATAGTCCAAACCAAGGAAGGAAAAGTGTCGGTTCATCGTGTGAGGGAATGCCTCCAGCTAGGTCGTAGAGCCAAACACTCTATCCAATCTAGCCTGAACGGGGCCTCTCCTCCTCGTGTATTTGCATCCAACATAACCCAGGTCATGTAAGCCACACCCATGCACCCAGTCCCGAAACTATTTCGACACTACCTGAGTGGATGGGGCGCCACCCCTTTTATCCAAAAATTATAACTTAGCGTTAAAGTCCCCTCCAACAAGCCAGGGTCTAGACCTGGAATTACCTATCCACCTTAGTAAAGGCCAGAGAAGGTTTTGGGTAGGTAATTGGGGGCTAGCATATACTATTGTAAAATCAAAGTAGCAATTCCCATACTTTACGGTAGTATGAATAAATTGGCAGTGGGCTATTACGACAGATATATCAAAGGTTTTGGACCATAATAACCAAATCCCACCCGAAAAGCCTACGGCTTCTACTCGAAAAGAATAATCCAAACCTAGCGTTTTGGTGACTGAATCTGCCCTGGGGCCACTGATATGAGGTTCCAATAAAACTAGAATACCCAGTTTATAATTACTGATATAATTACGCTGTAGATTATGAAACTTGGAGTTCCCTGCCCCTTGACAATTCCATATTAGGATCGACATTAAAACAAAGGGGTTAAAAAAAGTACTCTATGATGAAGAGGAAACCGCACTGCCTGCTAGGACTTTTTTGGTGCCGGTACCCTGCAGCTGCATGCTCAGCCCCTCATCTTGACCCCGTTTAGTGGTGGTGTCCATCATCCCTGATGACTCGTCAACTGGGTCTGGGGGTTATGTATGAAGTTTCAATACACTCCCCTGATATCGACCACCTTCCTCAGACCCCTCTACACTCTCCATTCTCTGTGAGTGGTCGTCGAGCATCAGCCCCTGCTCTGTGATGGCTTGGCTATCACAGATCATTTCTGTGTAAGAAGATATCTCAATAGCCAGGTGATGGGCCGTGGCAGAGGGCTGGATTTAGACTGTAGGGAAATGGGTTGGACCCTTATCTGAAAGACCCTTGGCTATTGAGCTGTCTCCCGTAGCCTGCTGCTTGGATCCACTAACCTTTCCCTTGGATCCAGTCCATATGGGCATTTTGGGCCCAGCTAGAGGCGTCACCAACCCTGGACGTTTCCTTGCAGTTTCGGTGAGCCTATACAATTGTAGCTGTTGGCCTGTTCCAGACACAGGTGGGAGAGATGTTGTGTCTAACAGTCCTGCACTCGCTTCATCCATGTCTTCCGCCTTTGTCAGAATTGAAAATCACGAGCCTACCCTCCTAATATCATGACGTTGTCTGAGAGAGCTGCCCTCTTCCTGTCGCGTCGTTCTTAAAGGAGCCCCCTTCCGTTGAACATGGATCCAAGGTCCATAGCTGTTGGCATTGCCTCGAGGTTACGAAGGGAGCGGTGCACCAGATGTAAACTTTTGTCTGACCTCTCCTTCTGCTGTGCTTGTGCTCAGAATATCAGTGTTGGTGGGAGCTTGCGGTTTCGTCAGACAACCGCTTGAATCATGCCCCACTAGCCCACATGTAAAGCAGATCTGGGGTAGCCCTTCGTAAGACACCAGAAGGGTCTCTCCATCAAGCTCTATGCTAGACCGGATTAGGACGCTTAAGTCGATTTCGACAGCAACGTGTCAAACTTGCCCCTCTGTGCTTGTCGGGTGGTTTCATCAATCTTCACCATGTTTCCCACCAGATTCCCTAAGGCTTTGAGTATCATGGGATGGTATCTTGCAATGGACAATTCTGGAAATCTCATCCAGACTACAGCTTGAGTGATTGCTCCCTGGGATGGTCGGAAGTTGGGCGTCCACCGTTGCACCGACAGCGCCTGTCCAAAGATGACCCATGCTCCATTAGTGAGGGTGTTGATGAAGTCGTCTTCTTCAATGAAGTTGATGAGGAAGAAGTTATGCTCGAGATCGACTATCTTCATGGGACCTCGCGGGTTCCACAACGTCTTCAACCTGGAGCTAAGCACCTGATATCCTATTCGGCGACCAAGGAGTTTGATGACCATGGCTTTGGCCCATTGTTGATCAAGTTTTTTTTTTAAGTTATGGGAAAGCGCGATGCCCCCCCTTCGGGACTCCCCCTACAGATGCATGATATCACCTTCTTCTAGCTCAACAGTTCGTCTTCAGGCCATGCATCGTCGCCGGTTGTAATGCTCCCCTTTGCTTCCCCTGTCACAGCAGCGCTATAAAGACAAGGAGGGTCGTGGAGGTGGATCCTCCTCTTGTTTGCGACTACGCTTTGCATACTGTCCCTCTTGTTCGAGGGTCTCCATGAAGCAAGCTCGTGCACTCAACAGAGAACACGAAAGACCAGAAGTGTAACTCTCAATGTTTGCAAATCTCGTCACCTTTTCTCTCTCTAGTGGCTGCGAAGTAAAAACAAAGAATTAGCTTCTGATTGTAGATTGCTAGTAATTTAGAACAAAAAAATGTGAATGAAGTTCGTAAATTGAACCTAATCCGAAATCAACAAAATAAGTTCAAGTTGATTGAGCTTCATGTCAAGTTAGCTCAGGGATTAAAAATCGTTCAAATTGGTCATCGTCGATACGTTGGTAGGGGCTTTTAGCAAAGTTGTTGGTGGCGTTTTATCCATCGCTGCCACTTGACGGTGGTCGTCTTCAACCTGAGTGCAATGCAACTATTGTCCTGCTCCTTGAAGTTGATTGTGAGCTCAAATTAAAGGATTTAGGTGATTATTCACCAGTTCCTATTTCTTCCCCACGTGACCACAAAAATTGGAGAAGTTTACAAATAGGGGATGACATCTTATGTACCCACTATACTGTACCAACTCTGTTCCACGCAATCTCATCCATATATTTTTCTGGGTCTCACAAGGATCCCACATATTTGTATGGATGAGATCGCGTGGAGCAGAGTTGGTACAGAATAGTGGGTACAGAGAATCTGGTTCTTACAAATAAGCTATAGCATTTACAAATGACAAATTATTTTTAAAAAATATAAGTTATGCTTATAAATGTAAATTCCAAATTTTAATGTGAAAAATAATATCTACACCTTTTTTATGAAATAACATTATTGATATAGTACTCTACTTGAAATAATCATTTTTATTTAAAAATATTATTTATTTTAATTTAAAAACTCCATTATTTAATTCTTATGAAAATATAGCTATATTTAGAATAAAATAAAATAATTTAGTCTTGAAAATATAAATAATAAAAAAGCTTATTTAAGACTAGGGCTCAATTTCAAACTCTGATTTGGGAAAGTAAAATGATTTTAAGAGTCAAAATGTTGACGGAATAATAATTAAAAACTTAATCGATTCAATTGATTTAACTGTAAAAATTTTGAACCGACTAATTTTTTGGTTCAGTTTTAATTTTTAATTTTGATTTACTTTAATAATCCTTTTACTATGACTCCTAGACTTGTGAAGCCACACAAGTTACTCTAGAGGGCACACAAGAACAACTTCACCAAGGTATATGACGTTGTTAGATTACATAAATTGAGAAAGACTCTTCTTACTATAATTCTTAAATTCGTGGAATATTTCATATTGTTTCAAATGAAAGTTTTGAATGATTTCTTTTACCTTTGGACAGTTTATAGTAAAAAGGCATAATAAAAATAATAAATTAATTATTTAATAAAAAATATATAATTTACATATTTTAAATAAATGATTTAAAATAAAATAATATACTCGATATAATTGATATTTACAGATTTACTCATAATTCACTATCCTCCAGACTTGAATTTAATCACCGGTTAGGGTAAGCCCTCTCTATGATTGCTCTATAATGTTGGAAGTATGCCTCTCTGTCACAAACGTTTTCACCAACTTTGAGTTCAAGTCAGCATAAATGTAATTAAATAGAGTGATTCAATACTTTTATCCTTTAATTAGATATCTTAAGTTTAAGTTCTAAAAATAGAAAAACCTGTTTGATCAACATCTTATCTTTTATAAACTGACTTGATATGAGTAAAAATTAATTTAAATATGAATGAATTAGAGACACCTTCTCGTAATTAAATTTCTGTTCGTGAGGTAAAAAAAACAGCATAAATGTGCTTGCAGCCATTATTATAATGTACTATGGGCGGCCTTACGTGTCTATGTCGTGTGGTGGTGGGAGCTGCTAGAAACTTCAAACAAAGATTTTCTTTTTCTTGTTGACGGTGACTTCAGGTTTCTAGGCCTCTGACTAATACTCGTCAGAACTTTCTTTTACATAGAAGAAGGACAAATTGGTCGATCTTTTATGGTATAAAAGAGAGCAACAACATCCAGTTTAAACCCCGTCGTATGTTGTTTACAAAGCACATCACCATACTTTCTCTAACCCCCTCTAGGCTTTAGCTAGTAGCTATGGAGGAGGGCAACCAAGAACAGAACTTGACATCACCAGTGAGAAGAAGCTTGCAGCTTTTGATCTTCTTCTCTATATCATATGTGTTTCTTCATGTCCCAATCCCTTCAAAGTCGCAGTTCTTTACAGAGTTTTTCTGGTTGCTTTCACGTTCACTTGAGAGGAAGTACATGTTCCTCCTTTGTAATGGAATTCTTGCTTTTCTTGCCAAGAAATCGTCTTCTTCTTCTTCTTCTTCTTCTTCTTCTTCTTCCGGGTCTGATATTTCTCAGTTGCCTGGTGTAGTAGACGCCATAGCTGATGATGTGGATGAAGTCACCTCACCAAGTTTTGAGGCTTTGGAAGATGATATTCTGCTTGTTGGTGAAGATAACGAAGAAGTAAAGAGAGAAGAATCATCATTACTCAAACCTCCTCCAAAAAAAGTAGAAGAGAAAGAAGAAGAAACTACGTGCATTAAAGGATTAGAAGGTGAAGTTTCCATCAAAAAAGATGTAATGAAACAAGGGGAAAAAGAAGAAGAAAGAGCTTTTACAGTGAAACAAGAGGGGGACGAGTATGGAAGAGAAGCACCATCAATGGAAGCAAATGAAGAGCTGGTCAGTACAGAGGAACTGAACAGGAAATTCGAGGAGTTCATTAGGAAGATGAAGGAAGAGATCAGGATTGAAGCTCAGCAGCAACTCATAGCTGTCTGAAGTTAACAACTGCTTAGAATTTGTGATGTCCAAGTACCTTTCTTTTTCGTTTTTTCTTAAGAAATGGAAGGTCAAGTTTATGTTGTTTCTCTTCTTCATTTCTCTTTGTTTACATGCAAATGCAATAGAAGGCTGATTTCTCTGTGAATTACCAGTAATATTCATTCAAATACCTTCTTCACAATTTTATTATATTTAATTAAATTTATATCAATTTTTACGATATAATATTCAAATTCTTTAAATTTTAATAATAACTATTACACTAATTTAAAAATATATAATAATTTGTAGAAAATGCTAGAGACTACGTCATAGGTGGTATCAGGTATGCCAATTTTAGTCACATGAAGTAATAATTATGTTAAGATAAGTTACCTTTTTCTATTTTACTCGTATTATATTAAATCTCATTCATATATTTATGTGAACTCTATATAAATATATGAATAAAATTTTATAGAATATGATAGAAATATTATAGCTGGTATAGGAGATCTAATCACAAAACTCCTAGACTTTGCTTCTAAAAATTAGACTAAAGTAAAAAAAAAGAAGGTTTAAAAAGTTTAATCACATAAAATTAATTAAAAATTAAATAGAATTAAAGAATTTAAAATATAATTAAAAATTTTAAAGTTTAATTAAAAATATATTATTATTTTAATTAATTTTAATTTATAAAATATAGTAATTTACAAAAAACTAATTAATTAATAAGTTAATCTATTTTTAACAATAAAAGTTATTAAAATAAATCAAATTTTAAAATTAAAAATCGAACCGAAAAATTAGATAGTTAAAAATTTTTAAGATTGAACCGGTTGAGTATCTTAATTATCGGTAAAGATAGAAATTAAAAATCCCAAGACGCAGGTGAGTTGACAAGGGGCTCTCCTGACTTAAGTGAGTTCGAAATTTCAACAAAAATAAATAATCAATTCAATTATATGAGGGAGAAAACTGAAATATTTTGGAGTTGTAGTCATGAGTAATTGCAAGTAGGGTGTGAAAACGAATATGAAAAGCACGGTCAAATGGTCGGTCGTCTGGTTTAATATTGGTCGGTCGTCCAACTAGAATGGGGTAATCGGAAATTAATTTTCTGGTCCACCATTATCTTCCAAGTATGTGGAAAATAAATCCTATTATTATAGTTTTTTAATTATATATTTATAATTTAATGAAAAATTGTATTTTTATTAAAAATTAAATAAAATTAAAAAATTGAAATATAATTAAAAGAAAATTTGTTTATTTATCAAAATTTATAAAGTTTAATTAAAAATGATTATTAAAAAAATTAATTAATTTATTTTAATTTATAATAATTTATTAATTTACAAAGATCGACTAATTAATTAATAAATGAATCAATTTTTAACAAAAAATTATTAAAATAAATCAAATCGAATAGTTAAAAATTAAACTAAAAAATTAAACAAATTTAAATTGACTTAATCAGTTAAATTTTTTAATCATGGCCTAAAACTAAAACATAAACTTAGGAATGTTTATTTCCATTTTTATTTTTAATTTTTAAATTTTGTTTTTAAATTCATTAAAAAATCTTATTTGTTCGAGTTTTTTTGTTTGTTTTTAATTTTAGTTTTTTCCCGTTTTCAAAAATTATAAAAGTTATAAAAGTACTTTTTGCTTTCTTTTTTTTCATAATATGATTTACTCAATTTAAATATATATTATTTAATTATTTAATTATTAATAAAAATTATGAATAATTTAATTCAACATTATATTTATATATGTAATAAATTAAAATTAATTATCAATAAAATTATGAATAATTTGATTTATTTAATTTTTATAATTAAATTATATATAATTAAATTTAAAA
>JANIIA010000190.1:7894635-7908143 GCA_027478495.1 Erythroxylum alaternifolium
AATTATGAATAGTTTAATTCAACATTATATTTATATATTTAATAAATTAAAATTAATTATCATTAAAAATATGAATAATTTAATTTATTTAATTTTTATAATTAAATTATATATAATTAAATTTAAAATATATAAATATTCAAATAAAATTTGATTTAATTATTAAAATATATTTTAAAATAAATATTAATTTATAAATAAAAATTTAATTTATAAATTATATATTTTATTAAAATAACATAATTTTATTAATAAATATTATATAAGAGAAAAATAAAATAATTTATTTAATAAGTTTTATCTAAAATTTAATAATTTTTAATGATAAAAATATAACTACATTAACGTTAACAACCAAACAAGTTTTGAAACAAAAAATTAAAAACAAAAACTGAAAACTACAACAAAATAACATAAGTAAAACTAAACAGCCTCTTAATAAATAAGCTCCGGCGGAACCAAAAATTGGAGAGTGAAAAAGGTTACAGAGAATGCTAACATCAACTTCTTTACAATTTCGTTGCTCCTCCTTTTTTATCTTCTTGGATTGATTTCGTACATCAAAGTAGAGTATAAGTAGAGATGCGACTTATACCAAGTTTCAACTATTTCCATTTCAAGGATAGTTCTTATAAAAATCAAGATTATAGAATTAGAATTATGTTATTTCCTTTCCACGTGTTTGGCAAGCTTTTCCTTACTGGAACCATAACAGCCAAGATGAATTGAGACAGAAAGATGAGGGTCCAACTCTAAGAGTTCCTTTACATGAAAAGATATACAATCGTACAACAAGATCATATATGCTAAAATATCAACAACAGGAATTAACAAGAACTATGGATGTCGATATTTATATGATAATAATATTTGAAAGCAGATAAGCATTGCCCTTTTTGTCAGCTTCTACATTGTACAGTTTAGAAACTGACCACTCGTAAGGCTGCCGTGTCCATGTGGCTAGCAGTTCTTCCGCAAATATCATGGTCACTGCCTCTCCCCAAGAGGGACCCCCCTACCTGAACCGTGCCAAATTTCTACCTGCAATACCACAACAGTGGAGAAGAGGATGAATCTAGAAGGACCTTAGAGTGGGAGAGGGGGATGAGAAGCTGCAACTTGCAGAAGCCATTTCTATGTGTCTGCAAATGGAGACATGATGGTGAGTGCCAAAATTATTGTCAAATAATTCCATTATGGAACAGTTCAGCAATCAGCCTGGAAAGAAAACCAACCGTTTTGCCTGATTCTGGTAGTACAAATATCAGTACAACAAGATGTAATGGGTCCTTGAAATCCATGGTGAGGGGGCTTCCACTTGGCAAGCTTACATGATCATTCTGGCCAAAAGCCTGGAGAGCAGATCAATGGCAAAGATCGTTTCACCGGTGAATCTTCCACGCCTGGAAACTGTTAGCATTTTGCGATTCTGCCATAAAATTTACGATTCCATTTAAAAGGTGAAGTGACAAAAGTTCCACATAAGAAAAAGTACAAACTTCAGTAAGAAACCAGATGGCAGCACCAAGTACCAAGATTCACCAGTGCTCCTTTTAAAACTTTTCTTGAGCTCCAGTGGATTTCTGAAGAGGTAAATATTGATTAAAATTTTAAACTAGCGTCCTAGCAATGAACGTACACTTATCCAGCTTCATTAAACTTCAATGCAACCACTTGGCTTTAGAACCAATTGCAGAATCTCCAACATGCAAGACATAATAGCCACGGACAAATCTGCAATTGATTAAACTATTATGCTTGAGCACGGTAACCCACCGAATGTTCAAAATATATGATTAAAGCACATATGACAGAAACTCAGCTCAAATTTTCCAGCACTGTAAAGCATATCGACATGAAGGAAAACATTTACAACAATAGCTACTAATAAACACAGATATTGCCAACTGCAGAATTCTAACAAACAAAAGCACAAATTTGGAGCGATCAGATAAACTGTGGGACTCAATCCTTGAGAATTAATTGGATTTCAAATTATAGGATTCAGGTGACTTAAACACTCCAGCCCTGTAATCAAGTAAACTATAGAATAACAATTGGAACCATATTCAGTGCAAACAATATGCATCTTTATACTAACTTGCAAACTTCAAGACATTAAAAATATTAATTTAAGCATAAACTCAAAAAAGTAAGAACATGATTCAAGTTGCTAAGGCATCTCAGTTAAGATCTTGAATCACTTCCTTTAAGAGATTAACGGCTTAATTAAAGTTACATGACCGTTTCCTATATCTAAACAAAAAGAGGAGAATCACCAAATTCCAACATTTGATTTTCTTCCTTAAATTCACAATTTTCTGCTTTTGTTGATCTATGTTGTGGCCAACACTCAACTCACCTTTTTTAACACACGAAACAAACAGAGGAAACCATGAAGGATACTACTTTATATTATTTTATCACAATATATCAAGCAAAACTTAATAAGGGGAGAACAAAGACAAGAAGCAAGTTCTAGTCATAAGTTTGTTTCATGCTCTCAATACGGAGAGCAAAAAAGACATTTAGATATTGAACACCGTATAGCAGTCATTTAGTTCAATTCATTCCAATTCACATTCTTTGTGTCTGTTTAGCAGATATCCATGAAAAAATAGCAATACTTTGCTTCATATGAAATCATAATCAGTTCAATACATACTTATAAGTCTTCTTGCCACAAAATTGTTGATACCTTTGGCTGAAGTGAATATATGTAACAAGCATCTGCAGCCTCCATTCCTTGTTCTCATCACCATTAGCTTCCATCAATATTGTGTTAATGGAATGGTGAGTGTGTCAAGTCCACAGCAGCTCCATCACTCTCTGACATATTTCTAACTTCGGTAAGAAGCCTCGACAATTCTTTTGGCAGTACACTACGAACAAAATCACCACGCTTCTTTGTGATTGATGACTCTGTGAATAGCATGTCTATAAGAGACTGGTATTCATGAAGCCATTCATCACCATTAGCATGAGTGTCTTGATTTTCATATAAAACTTGAGAGCTTTCTTGCCGCCATCTGATTCGATAATATTTTTCAGGAAGCTGAAAGTAGTTTTTCAAAATAAATACTCTAAGAGCATGTCTGCAGAGTATTCCTGAAGATTCAAATTCCTTGCAAGAGCAGTGAATCTGTTCATCCTCTGGTATCCATATAACAAGACGATCTTCATCCATCTTCTTGAAGTGGTGTACAAGATAAGATCCATCAGCCATTTCAGCTGGAGCATATTGCATTGCTAGCACTAGCTCTTGTTGCAATGCATTGAAGGCGAATGGTGTAAGAACTGTACGTGCATGCTCTTCGATAGGTATACATGTTTTATTAGGTATATATTGCGTATCTTGACGTGAATGGTTTTGGCAGTTGACAGACATTCCAACCTGCTAGCGCAACAGGCACATGTGAAAAAATAAGGATCAATGAAACAAATTTTAATCGATGATTCGTAGAATCTTGTTCTAATTGATACCTGATCAAAGAAGCTGCGCAAACATATCTCTGTACTACAGATACTTTTGAGTAAAACATCTACAGACTTCATATATGCTGAAGTTTCCATGCGAGCACAGAAATGGCCTCTTGTGTAGGATAATGCCCATGACGACCGACAAGAATATAATAATTGAATGTGTTTATCCAAACTAAGTCCAAACATGGAAATCATGCGATTCCACTGCACTTCAAAATCTTCAGAGCTCTCAACACGATACAACTCATCAAACTGAGATCTAAACTCTCGAAACTGAAGGCCAAGTGGCAGAAACCAACTGGATAGCTTGGGCAGAATGCTCCATACGGAAATGACATGTTTGGCATTAGGTAGTTCACTTCTTATAGCATCCTTAAGCCCAAGGTCAAGTTCAGTTATAATGGTCTGCGGGCAGTTTCCCTTCATAAGATGGATGAAATCCTGCATAAAAACAAGAGGAAATAAAAATAGTCAGATTTTCTTGAAGAAATTTAAACCAACAAAACATATTAAAGTAGAAAAAACCTGCAAGGCCCATGCAAAGGAGCTAGGAGTTTCATCCTGTAACAAGACACAACCAAAGAATGTGGTCTTCCCTTTATTGTCCATTCCAAGCCAGGCTCCAAAAAGTAAACCATATGTGACTGAACGGTAGCTGGTATCAAAATAAACCACATCACCATATGCGGCATATGAATGAACAGAATCACCATACGACCATAAAATGTTCTCAACTTTATCATTGACATCTAATGTAAAATCATAAACGAAGTCTTCATCCAACTCTTTTGTAGCTTTACATGCTTCAATAAGTTCCATGATACCATTTTCTCTCTTCTCAGAGAGTAAAGCATCATTCTCTTGAACAATTTTCTTACGATTTTGGACAAAGTTCCTAACATCCCTCTCCAGAAAGGGTAACTGTCCACCTTGAATCCCTTTTTCTAACTCTAGAACCTTTACTATCCGGTGAATTGGAAAACCAGCTTTTGACAGTAACAGAATTCTCTCCTGGTCTGACTCTTGAATTTTCCGATATGCTGGAAGAAGCCGAACTTGGTCATCTTCCAAAAGCTCATGATTGTGCACATTGCTGAATTGCACGACAAACCATTGAGAAACCCCTTCAATGACTTCCTTGGACAAATACATTTTTGCATCACATCCACAGCGCACTGACTTCCTATCTCTATGGTGTTCCCCAGATGGTTTTTTCCGAGGTGGTGCAAACCCAGAACGGTAACAAACAAAATCACGCTTGTAAACACCCAATTGTGGGCTCAATCTTGACCTCTCTTTCCTTACGGAGAATCCATTTCTCCGAGCAAAATTCCCATAATATTCAAATGCATGATCATCACTCTTAAACACCATTCCCACATATGGGGATACCATAGCCTCTGATTCACCAGCATCAAATTTTCCCAACTGAGATGTACCTTGCATTTCTTCACTTTCTCCTTCATACTTAACATAACATTTCCAATCCCCGCAAGGACATTGCTGCCTCCTAATCCAAATGTTCTTCACCGGTAAGGATGCCATCAATTGAACTCAAATAAATTCTATATCAAGCCTTCACCAAAAGCCTTGACTACCTAAAGAGCCTAAACACTTTAAAACCTTCAAAGAGCACAAAAGGCCAGAATCAAAACAAGTACAAAAAAAGGGTTATTTCTCACTAAACAAGATCCTAAACCCAAAACTACCGATTACCCATTTTCACGAAGTTACATATCATAATAACGATATCAAACTAGAAACGTTCGAAATTCATGATAAAATAAACAGTGAAGTCTCAGGAACCCCGCTTGTGAAACAGGAATATGGTAATAAAATTGATAGTTATAGATTGAACTAAACAAAAAAAAGCATCATAGAACTGTGCTGAAAAGTAAAGTGTAACCAACCGGTAGAAAAAATGGAAGATACAGCATCACATAAACCCTTCAAGTTCTCTTCTTGCTCATTCTGTAGCACTTTTTCACTCTTCGATTTGAAGCGGTATGAACAGTTAACAGTATATGAAAACGAACAACTATAATCTATTGTTAAAAAGATGAGAATAAATATAGCGACAAGAATATAATTATTATAATTATCATAATTATGATAATTAGTTATAATAAATGAATAATAATAATAATTATTTTGATTGGTTAAAAATATTTAAAAATAAAAATTTATCAAATTTGATTTTATATTAAATTTTAATATATTTTAATTAGTTATATTAATGTAATTAATTATATTGTAATATTACTTTAATTAAATATATTGTAATTAATTAAATATATTTTAATTAATAATATTTTAATTAATTAATTATATTGTAATATTATTTTAATTACTTAATTAATTTAATTAATAATTAATTGTAATTAATTAATTATATTTTATTGTTAAAAGGATTTAATAAAAAAAGAAGGGAGTGTCACATGCATGACAACCACTCTTATGTTTCGGGATATATAAGTATTTTTTGAAAATTAGATATCAAAATATTATCCTTATAGTGGTAATGTAAAATCAACGACTTCTTTTTCATTTCTTACCCATTAAATTCTTCTCAAATCTATCAACTAAGTACCCTCTTAGTTTATTTTTATTTTAATAATTATTCATATAAATCATAATTATTGAATGAAGTGCTATTCTTTTTAAGTATTAGAAATTTAAAAAAAGAGGTATATTAAATAAAAACCACAAAAATTATTAAAATGTAATTTTTATAATTTAGTGACTCTAATAGGTATTTTTATAATTTTAAATTATTTTTTAAAATATTTTATAATATTATAAATTTAAAAAGGAATATTATTGTTAATTTTATTAAATTATTTTTCTTATCAAGACATTAAAATGTTTATTATTATTATTTTTATAATAGAAAATGTTTTGTATTTTTTTAAAAATAATTTAGCTAATATAAAAATGGTTGACTTTGGCACCATATTTAAACACTATCTTTCTCATCATAGTTACATTGACTTGACTTGCCTTAAAACATCCCCAAAAAAAAAAAAAACTCTTCAAAGATAGTGCATTGGAAGTAATGATATGAGAAGTCTCTGTTTTTATCTAAAATATTGGAGAGAGTCGTGAAGTCATGAGATGGGTTGCACGATGAGTTGCCTCCAACAGTGGAGTCGATTAAAGCTCACTATATATTCATTCGTACCAGTCTTTGGTTCATATTCTTTACTGCTAAAATGGGAAATTGTATACGTTTACCTTGCTGCTCACAACCTGGGGAGACCAGAGTTCTCATCTGCAATGGAGGAAAAGCAGAGTTCAGAACCAAGCAAGATCCTGGGGAGGTTTATTATCTCATGCCACCAATTAAAGACCCAGCTTGCAAGCGAGTGGGTTTAGGCAAGTCAGGAACTTGTGGAAAGCAGAGAATCAAAATTGTGTTGACAAGAAAACAGCTGGAGTGGCTGTTGAGAGATGTGAAGGAGTTGAAGTCTAAAGCAGAAAGAAAATGGCGGCCATCTTTAGCTACGATTCAGGAGGTGCAGAAGTTTTAAGCAAATTGCAAGTCCCAGAAAGTTTTCTTTTGCCTGCCCTTTTGATTTCAGGGAGTTTCTGAAAGTATAATTTAACGAACGGTAGACAAATAGTTCTTAGAAGAAGAGAAGATACCACATAGGCTTTCTAGTTGCTTAAAGTTTTTGTTCAAAGCAAATCCAGAGCTCTTTTAGTCTTCCTGTGCTTTTTAATCCATACCAGGAAGACTGCCAAATGTTTAGCTTTTCATGAATTGGTCCAACTAAAAATGAAGCCTGGGTGTAATGCAGCGTATTTGTACATGAAGGGGCTGGGACTCGACCTGATCTGTTATTATCCTTAAGTTGGAACAACCATTTAAAGTAGCTTTCAGGGTTCAATGAGCATTAACATTTGTAGTATGTTGCAAGATCTGTATCACATTCAACTGATGCATCCTTCTCTGCGAGTCTAAAATCACTACCATTGTACCGTGCATTTCATAATTGCTAGACATCAGTATATACAAACCAAAATAGATTGCAACCACTCGTGTAAATTTCAAACACAATTCAGCTGTCTTATGATGTACAATGTCAGAACCTTCTTTTCCATTCAAATCAAGACTTTAATATCAGAAAAAGAGAACCGCTTATACATTAAAAAAATCCAGAAATGTAGTTTGAATGAAATGAATTTCGGGTGGACTGCAACTTGATCCAATCCAACAATTCTTCAGGAAACTAAACGCAGTTACCTGTTCCAGTCCACATCTGAAAAGGTTTACTATTTTATTCTGTCATTAGATGATTGACCATAACGAAAAGAGAGGGTTCGTACCTTCTTGGTGAATTTGTCCTTGCAACCTTTTTGATCTGCTGCTCAACTTTTGCTGAAACAAGTTCTCTTTCTTTAGCTGCTGCTTCTCTCTTAGCTTTTTTGAACTCCACTTCAACTGCTTTTGTCAATGTATCAACCTTCCTTATCAGCATCTACAAAATAATCAACCTTCTGAAGTCAATACCTCACAGGCTATAGTTAGAGAGAGCAAGAAAGTTTGGCTATAACTCAACCTGGATTTCCTGTTCTTTAGCATTTAAACTACTGTCTTTAGCCTCACAGGTCTTCCTCAAATTTATGACCTCTTTCTGTAATCTGTCATACAAAAACCCTGAAACCACATCCTCATTATCAGAACTGTTGTTACCCTTGTTCTTTACTTCTGATGAATTTGTTGTGTTATCATTCTTGTGCTGATCAGTACAGGTATCAGTATTTGCCTTCACTACAGTGTTTTCCTTTTCATTGTTATCAATAACTTTGCTTCTAGGTGCCCAGATACCTCTCTTAAGCATATTTTCTGCAGCACAATATTTATTTTTGAAGCTGTCATTTAGTTTTCCAATATCTGTTGTTGGGTGATGCAAAGGAGAGTTTCTGCTGATGGTGGAACCCCTCGGTTGTGAGGTAGATCTCTTTTTTAGATCTCCATTGCTTGTCAGGAATCCTAAAACGTTACTGGTCTTTTCAGGTTTAACACATCCATACAAAGTATTTGAGTTCACTGAGAAAGTTGAGGCATGCTTTAGACCCTGTTCTAATGTCTTTAGTCTCATCTTCAACTTCTCCTGAATTAAATTTTATTGATATTAACAGTTAGCTGACAGGTTAAGATGGAACTAGATTCAGATGAACAAAAAGGAAGAGAAGGTGGTGAAAATTCACCTTCATTTGTGCTTCTGCCTTAGCTGTTCTTTCTGTTACAGCTAGCTTATCTCTCAGTCGCTGCATCTCTCCCTACATAAGAAACGCATGTAGTAGTACTAAACAGGAAAGATATGGTTATAGGCAGGACATGTAAATCATGCTAATTTTGAACATATCCTGGCTAAACTTCCATAAATCCAGTTTTAAAGGAAATACCTGCAACAGCCTTCTCTCTTCCAGCCATTGTTTGACAGGCATAACTTTGTCATTTTCATCCTTCCACTCATTGGCCACAACCGTTGCGACGCGGTTAGCTGAGACTTTGGCTCTAGCCAGCTCCCTCTCAAGCATCCTTTTCTCTTCCTGAAATGTTGGGTTAGGGTCAGGTGTCAATACTTCATCTATGCTATCCCTACTCCAAGATTCACATAATGTTCTTAAATTGACTCATAATTCTGAGAGAGTTCATTTACTTTAACACCTACATTTAGCATAGAAATTTGTCGCTGGCAGTCCCGAATGGCATTGGCTGCAGCTCCACCGGTTAAAATGACCTCCTCAAGTTCCTGGATGGTTTGACTCAGCTTTTCAACTTCCAAAACCTTCTGACGATTTGTTTTATCCAGAATTTTGTTCTCCTCCTGCATATGCCACACTTAAAACTCCCTTCAGCATCAAGCCCTCATTGTCTGTCCTTGCCCAAAACACAATATAAGTTCCAAGTAACCATACCTGACAGATTTCAATCTGTCTCTTCAACTCAAAGTTTTGGTTCTGGACCTCCTCAACTATCAGTGCCCTTTCTAAAGCACTTTTCAGGATCCTCTCTGCTTCAAGTAGAGCAGACTCTTTTGACTTGGTCAGACGTTCCATTGCCTTCTTATCCTCCTGTAATGAAGCAATCTGAAAAGGGCGAAGAGATTAAAAACCTTTTTTTTTTTGGTAGCAGAAATATATGAATTCCTGTTAAATAAATTTCTTTCTTCCACAAGCATACCTCATTTTTGTACATCTTGATCTCTGCCTCAAGAGGAGCAATGAAAGACTCAATAGGAGGAGAGTCATTATCCCTCAGATTCGCATGGACCCTTCTAAGAGTTGCTTCAGCAGCATATTGTGATGCCAACGCGTCCTTCTTCTCGTTGATGAGCTTTTTTATTTCAAGATTCTACAAAGAAAATTTCACCAACTTAGTACCAGATCTTATAAAATTTCTGTAATTAACATGCACACCTTATGCTCCAGAAGACTTTGAGTGGCTCTCCGTTTCTCTTCTCGTTTGTTCAATTCACTGTGGAGCTGCACCAAAAATATAAGAGAAAAAGAAAAACAAAATAATACAATCATTGATAATGTTGAAGAATATTAAACCTCTTCCCTAAGTACCCATTTTTGTTTTTCTGAGAAAGTACCTCTTCTATAGCCTTGTCCTTCAAGGCTTCAGTTGCCCTTAAAGCTTTGATTTCCCCTTGAGCAGCTCCTAACTCTCTGTCCCTATCTGGAATAGATTCCAGAAATGGTTAAGATAACCAGAATTCCTGAGCATTGCTTATTATGGATGGTTAATTCAGGTAGAGTATCCATTTTCTTCCCTTTAAACAAAAACCACAGAGCAAATTATATTTCTTTTCATCTCCTAAGTTCTATGCATGAACGACTTGAGATGTCCTAAGTTTGATTCAACAGAGCACCAACTCATGATCATCAAAGAAACTTCAATGATAGTGCATAAAATGATCAAAGACTGTTGCACTGATCATAATAGATCACAAGAAAACTTATTGCGGAAACAGGAAAAACAATAGCACACGTCAGATAATCAGAAGACAAAAGTGTTAAACCTTTGACAAGGTTCTGTAAACGGTTGAGCTCCAACACAAGAGGGTCAGGACGAGGAAGATTGAGCTCTTCTTCTACTTTTCCAACCCCAACAAGTTGATCCTCATAAAAGCTCACCATCTTTTCTCTTTCTTTCTTCTGCAACTTTTCGATTGCACTCAAAACTATAAGCACACACGGTGTCCAATACCAACAACAAAGGAGCAGAGGTTCGTGGGGTTTTATTAGCAAAAGAGTCCGTCCCCTTAAGAAATTGACCGCAAACAGAGGGATTGGAGGTTCCCTTGTTTCTAAGCAAAATCGAAAGGCAAGTTTCATAAGCCGGCCTAGCCGGCTTGCATATTATCTCTTCCTCCATTTTTAACTGCAACGGTCACTTTTTTTTTCGGTTTCCTCCTTAAATTTATCACATTCAGAATTTAAATTTTCTTTAACAAAACGATAAGCCACCAACAATATCTCCTTCTTTACACCATGAATCTCTCTACTTCCCAATGGTTTTGATTATTGATGTTGACTATATTCTAATATGATGCATATATACTAGATGGCTTCGTTTGAATATATAGTTGCCACCCAACCTATGACTATGACAATAGTTTCAAAGTAAATAAATAAGCAATATACATAAATTGTATTGGTTGGTGTCGCCATTTCTTCTCGCCACCTTAGCCAAAACCCTGAAACGAAACCAAACAAAAACCCTGAAACACAACATCGTTCATTAAGTAGAAGTAGGTAAAAGTACAAAGTTGTTATCTTGGTTAGCCATTGTCTTTTTGTTGGAGTTGGAGGACTAGAACAAATGGTAGGTGCCCTTTTGATGCTCGTATTTACTCGGATAATAATTTACAAGGTTTTAATTTTTTTAAAAAATTTATTTCAGTGTATAATTTTTAATTAAATTGGATAAATTAATTTAAAATATACATAATTGTTAATATATTTCTCATAAAAATTTTAAAAATTTTATTAATGAAAAAGAAGAGATACATATATAATTCTTTTAGATATTAATTTTTACGTATTTTATTAATCATGTAAATAAATATTAATAAAAACAATTTAACATTCAATACTTTTTTGTTTTAGAACGAAGGAACTCGTAGCTGCTATCTTTTGGATGCGCACTAGGTAAACCTTCGAATTGACTCAATAGCTTGCAAATCACGTCAACTGGGTACTCTGCACTAGGCAAGTTTTGTACGACAAGCTCGATCGAGAGAGTGTAAGTAAGGAATTCATCAATACGTTCATATAAAAAAATAAAAAAATAATATTAAAGAAGACAAAGAGACATGATTTTTTTAAAATATCAATTTTTACATATTTTATCGATTACATTAATAAAATATTAATAAAAACAAACTTTAAAACTCAAATTCTAGAAAGAAAAAAGAAGAAATTAAATTTGGTTGTAACAAGATAAGAGAAGAAAAAGTCAAAATTAAGGTCCATAGAATGTATTATTAGTGTTCAAGATAATGACGACAACTATTATTCCTGGTTCTTTTCAGGTGTATATTGTCATCACCTGTTTATAGGAATGGAAAGCTCTTGTTTGGACTAAGTTTGATTGCTTAAGCGTTAAACCATCCTTAAACCAAGCTTTAATTATCCCACCACCAAGTGTAAGTCACTCAAATTGACTTTGGCTTACCCAAAGAAATAAGGTATTGGTGACAATAAATTGAAAAAGACCAAGTAAAGTGGCTTCAAAGAATAAACACATTCCATCATTTTTATCTTTTTACTTATCATCATCTTTGCTTGTAAGTATGAACGGATAATGGGAAGAGAAAAAAATAGAAAAATACAAAAAAATATGAATCTCCTCCTTCTCCTCCAGCTGTTATGTTACTTGACACTTAGCTGAGCCATATGGCAAAACTTAAAGGCATTTCTTCTTCTGCTTCTTCTTCCAATAAGCGACAAAGGGAAGAATCCACGACCTGAAGTTGAACTCAACTCACCAACACCCAACAAGCACTTTGCAATTATTTAGAACCAAACTCATTTATCTAAACAGAACAGTCAAATGGGTTTTCGATTAAGGTAAAGGGGCTTCTGTTTTCCATTTATGGCTTGCTTGAATTGCTCAATTAATGTCGAGTTTGATGGCGATAGCTTAATTTGGATCCAAAGCGTTTCCTCCAATTTTCATTTCCTGATTGGTTTGAGTAGGTATATTATAGGGATTTATATTACCAATTCAACCTACCAGTTCCTTTATTTTCTTGATCAACAAAAATGGTTGATACACGTTATTTTTCAAAAAAACCTGGATCAAAAAATCAAATCCTCGTAAGAGAGATTTAAGGTTTTAAAGTTCTATTATGTTAATTCAGAGTTTTCAAAACATGATCAAAAGTTAAACCATTAATACAAGATGTTTAAGGTTAAAGATTATATTAGACCGTCATAAAGTTGATTAAAGATTGAATAAAATTAAAGAATTTGAAAAATGATTGAAGAAGGGTATCCTGTCTATAAAAAAATTAAAAATTAATTGAAAAATGAAATTGTTAAATAAAAATTGATCGGTTTATGCTAGTTTATAAAAGTGATTAATTTATAAAAACTGATTGATTAATTGATAAACTTATCAAATTTTAACAATAAAAATTATTAAACTAAATCAAATCAGAAAGTTAGAAACTGAATCGAAAAGTTAACCGATTTAAGGTTTTTACTGTTAAACTGACAATTTGGTTTTTAAAACATCGGTTAAAGCATTATATTTTCTTGCTAATATTAAGCATTAAAGTATTTCTCTATTTTCTTGCTAATATTAAGCATCAAATCCACAAACCCACAATTCCTAAAGACTAGGATAAGCTAAGGACTAAGTAACAAAAAGTAAGTGGATAATAAGTCGGTAGTTTAGATAACAAATAAAAAAGAATATGTTAATTGTTAGGATATATGTTATATATCTAAATAATTAATTTTGGCATTATTTATTAATTGGACATATAAGATATTAATTG
>JANIIA010000190.1:7967312-7986222 GCA_027478495.1 Erythroxylum alaternifolium
TAGGAAACTTAAAATATTTAATAACTTAGAATACTATTTACTATATTTTTCCTAAGTATGTTAATTTCTTGTATTTTGAAAATTAGTATTTCTCTATTATTAAAATTTACTCTTTATTTTTTATATTAGATATTAAATTTTGCGATTTATTTTTTTCCCTCTATCATATATATAATACTATTAATATATCTTTTTAGTATATTGTGAAGCTATTGGTGTTTGGTTGTGTTGTGCCTGCATACTTCTTCCAGTTGTATACAAGTGCTTTTGTTCTTTTTCTAGTCCAATTGGTTTATATTATGTTGCCTAAAAGGTATTTGTCTGGAAGCGAAAAAAAGAAAAACAGAAAACAAATAGAACAGTTGATAGAATCCCAATAAAGAATAATTATTAATTTATTAGGGTCCTTTTTATTATTTCGCCCATGACCTATAAAATAGTAGGAACGACCCTGCATCTAACAAGTCATCAGCTTCAAAGAAAGCATTTTTAAGGTCGTCAAGCCATTATTTCACAGCTGGCTTTGTGATCTCCTTTTCCTCTGCATCGTTGGACATCTCGAACGGAGTTCATAGCAATCTTCAACTTCTGCAAGCAGGCCCGACCCTGGGCAGGGGTGAGGTGGGCCTGTGCCCAGGGCCTCTTGATTTGTTCTGTTCTTCCGAGCTTCTAGCTCTCTGTAGGAACTAACTGTTTTCTTACACATAAAGGTAAAGTTAGAGGGCCCATATCTTCTCTTTCGTCCCGGGCCTACAATACCTCAAAATCGACCCTGACTATTTCTAACATAATTAGCTCGACTAAGGCTAAGTATTGTCGTTTCAAATCTAGCAACAAAAGGTTATAGAAATTGCAACTATGGGGTGCAAAAATTAGTGAATAACATTAATCATTATGATAGATTCAGATCCAAAGGGTTTGTTATCTTCTCATGCTTGGAGGTTACTTTGGACTTGGATTTGTCACAATCACCCTTGTGCCTTTAAAAGATTTCTTGTTCTTACTCGACTTGACAGACTTGATATACCATTCTGACTATCTCCTTCTTGTCTCAGTTGATGCATAAACCTAAACAATTCAGCAGTTGATTCTACTTACGAGAAAAGTTGGATGTCAAACACCATATAAATGAGGATGAAGCTAACCTAACCTGAAACTTGACTCCCTCAGCAACTTGACGCAAGTGAAAATCTCAAGCCGCATTTATTATGGTAAATATTCACCTTACCAGGTCTGCAGAAACATATGGTTTCCTAATCCTTGCAGTTTGGGTAAACTACTATTAACCTTTCATACGACATCATACCTTAGCCAAAGACCAAATGTTTGAGCTGCATGAATATTCATCTTTCACATGCCAACAGACCTTCAACAATGACCAGAAATTGAGCTACGTTTTTTTTTTTTGTCAATAAAGTTGGCATTCCAAATTAGCGTCTGGAGATAAGATAAACTCGTGTGATCTCGACTAAAGTCTAAATTTACAATTTCAATCCTAAAGCAGTTCTTCCATATAATGACAGCTCTTCGTTAAAAAACAGGTGTTTCAACGTTCTTCTGAAGACAAATCTGCCATACAGGATGATAAGCCTATGAGAATTCTTTTGAGAGGGTCCTGATGAATTTATGGAGTACGGGGAGAATGGCAGTGATAGAATTGAGAAGATGAAACAAAAGGATGTTTTTAATACAATGTATAGTGAAGTTGATCTTTACCAACCACGAGAAGGCCACTCCCAGCAGTTGTTGCCGCGGTGGTATTGGTTAAAGAACTGAATGGGGTTGAAGGGATGAAGAGAAGCCTGATCTATTCTTATTGCCATCCCTATTCTTGCGGTTGGTGGTGGAAAATACTTGAGGGAGAGTGTGGTAAATAGTATGAGAAAAAAGGCATAGAGGGTTGGAGCTTCATGGAATTGTGGAGGGATGATACATCAGAATTAAGTATGAACATTCATATGCTTTTGGTCTTCATTCTGAATCATTTAGGAGCATGTATTGAGAAGATCATATGAAGGCATTTTTGGGTCAATAGTGGATAGTTTGTTTACACTTGTACAAGAATAGAAATCATAGTATCATCAACATTTTTAATGCAAATGCAGGAAAATTTATAGCACAGTTTTTCCACAACATACAAAAACTTCATGAAATTGTTGATTCTGTGGCAACTCATCAATTATAATATCAATAGTTTTAATTTGCAGATTCTCTCCCCAGCAACTGACAACAGGAACATAAGCCATGTTCCATAAATCATGACAATTCAATTCAAAATAAACCATGGTTTTCTTCAGATTTACTTTTTTTCAATTACCAAGAAGTTCATGCAACATCTAAGTTAAAAAACAAAAAAGAAGAAAAAGCAGACAATTGAAAAGAAGAAAGAGCATGACATTTAACAATTTACTATTTATATTCAAGATGGTGTGGTTTGAGTAAGATTCTTTAATTCTTTCAACAATCGGTTGACAGAAGCTTTTACTTGATGTGGCACTGACAAATTTGGATGCACCTCCTCTATCCCGTACAAAATGATGACCTTCATTACAGCAGCCAAATTCAAAGTATTGATATCACCTTTCCACACGCTCTGATTCACAAACTTGCATGACTTACGTAAGTTACACTTACTGCATACCTGAGAGAAGTAAAATGCAATCACATTTATTAGTATGTAGCCTTCTAAATTAACAAAGACAAGATAAGCAGATTAGCTTACTTACAGTATCCTCTTTGATCCCAAAATAAAGTCGCAATCTTTTTGCAGAAAAGATATTCTTCCTCAAGAGAGATGGGCAACCAAAGAGAGCCACCTTTTTTAAGTGACTACCGGATAACCATCTGCATTTCATGGATTTCCAACAATAAATTGAACAGAAACAAATTGAGAAATTGAGAGAGAGGATTCTTCCCCCTCTTTTGGATTGGACTGCAAAAGGAAGGGGGGGACCAACAAAGCTGTCGGATGCTTCAATAATTATGGGTAGACAAATATTTATTTGTCTTAGAATTTCGTTGCTGAGAATTCTAGAGGTTGGTCATGCATGGAATTGGAGGCTTTATTGGGAATTCAAAAGGTTTGTCATACATAAGAAAATATTTTCAAACATTGGAAATCTTCAACATTTATTAAGGAAACTTGAAAGACTTTACAAACCCTCGATAAATAGACGAGAAGAGATATGTTTCATCAATTCATTCCAGCCAAGAGAGAAATCTACATTAAGTGACGAAATTTGAGAAGTTGTCCATATCTCTCAAGTATGAGTGTGTGTACTTCACAAAATTGTATGAGTTTCTCATTGTAATTCTACTTTAATATAATAGAAGTCTCCATATTTTCTTTTAACTATTTTAGTTCCTTATACTTCGTTTTATCTCTCTTGTTTACTTAATTTATTTAATGCCTAATGGTATGGAAATGCAGTTATTTCCTCTGCATTGGCCCTATTTATGATACTATCGGAGTGAAACAAGGGATCTAAAGAATGATAGAGGCTTTATGGAAGTGTGTGACTTGGACTATTGATTTGGCCGTGAAGATATATATCTGCCACATAGGAATTCACAATCAAATGTATATTTGTTCCAACCTCTGCATAAGTCCCATACAGAGGATAGGCTAGTTTGCTTAATATCCCATTATTTTTCCCTTCATTTTGAGGAGTTTTTCACGAAAAAATTTTGGTATTCTCCCTTTACTCTCTTGATTACCTTCATACTATTTTCACTTTATTAAGTTTTTGGAACCATTTCCAAGTTGGAAAGCTGAAGTGTAAGACAGTATGCAGACATCCAGCATTGCATTTTCTGCCTTAAAATGACTCATAGACAACATATCCAAAACTCATGCAACTCAAAACAACTAACGTACCAAAGTATCCTGAATCCTAGGAACTTGCAACTTCTATTCATGTCGGATGCAAGTGTGAATTTTGAACCATAGTGCATCAACTGCCTATACCTTAGGAAAAAGGTGCTTAGATACCAAAATTCAATTCTGATTAAGCAAGCATTGCAATAAATGCGCAGTACGAGAAAGCTCATGCTAACGTAAACACCTACAGAACAAAGAAGCCAACGAAATAGGCACAAGTATGTTGTATAAAGAAAGAAAGAAAAGAGACGTACTTTGCAATTTCTTGATGGTCCTTGCCAAACTCCACTGCAGCAAACTTGATGAAGTTTCTACCATAACCATTACCAAAGCAACGAAAATCCAACTCATCCCTTTTCAAGAAATTAGCCTTACGGAAGTACCCTTCTTTATACAAATGAGACACAAACGCTTCCATTTCCGGTGACCACCCCTTAGACACCTCGACTTCCTCATTCTCTTTCTCGTTTCTCTTCATTTCCCCTGCCACGACATTCTTACCCGTGAACACGGTTAAGAGACTCGTAGGAAATGGGGTCGTTTTAGATGGGACATCCTCTTTACCGGTCCGTGATTGTGCTTCTCTTAAACCCCTCACTTCCTTCTCCGATTCCCACAATTTCCTTTTTAACTCATTGTTCTCATTTTGGGTCTCTGTTTCAGAAATTTCTGCTTCTTGTAATACAAGAGAAAGGGGCTTGTTGGTCTTGTAATTTTGGATATAGGCTTGGAGTCGGGTTGAAGGAGAAGAGGATAACGTTCTGCAAAAGTTGTGAAGGAAGGGCTTGCAAGGAGTACATAGAGGTTCTGAGTGTTTGAGGAGAAGTGCAACTAGGGACATTGAGGGTTTTGGGAAGGTTTAGAGCAAAAGAGGGATGGAATAGAGCACGCGTTCCCTTGTAAGGTTCTGCCACAAACGTTTAGGAAATTTAATACCGTTTATTTTCCCAACTGAATCATAAGATTAAAATTTGGGAATATATAAAACGACATTTTACACAAAAAAAATCTGAAATAATAAATATTTTTAAATCATAAATCAAGTAAAAATATTAAAATTAATTTCATTTTAAAAGTGAGATTTTCACTTAATAATAAATAATTAATTTAGGCTATATGACTTAATGAATGACATGTTTAGTGATACTAATGAGTTAGATTGGATCCAAGGACCTCAAAAAAGTGTGACATAAAGTTCAAAGGGGTTTATATAAAAAATTTAGGGTTAATTATAAAAAACTCAAACTTTATTCAATTTTACAATTATTTCAAAATTTTAAAAATTGGCAATTAAATACTTAAATTTTTAATTTTTTTCAAATCTAGCCTTACGTTAGTATTTTCGTCAAGGTTGTTGACGTGATAAGACTACAACTATATATATTTGACATATCAAACTTAATTAAACAAATTACATAAAATTAAGCGAATTAAAAGAAAAGGGTTAAAACTCTAAATTAATTTGGTATTTCATATTTTTACCTGTACAACATTCTTTATCGAAGCACACATTTTCCTCTTTGTTGCATGCCTTATATTTGCAGTCGCTCCTCCGCTTCACAGATTGTGTTATACTTTTCTTCATTATTGCACCAATCTTCTTTGTTACATACCACCAATCATTGCTCCTCTTTGCAATACAAAATTTGTCACATTATAATAATTGAGATTTTGAAGGATAGAGAGTTGATAAAAAGAGGCATGTCTTGTTTATATTTTTGTCATTTTTTCCTAATTTTTTGTGCCCCTTTTCATTCTCTTTGTATGTTTTTCAATTCGTTACAGGAAACTACGAAGTGCTTCATCTGTATTCAACTTATGAATTATGCTTGGAACATAATGCTTTTAGATAGTTATTGATTTATCTATAAGCATATGCTTAGGTTATTTGGTTTAGCACTTAAATTTTGCAAAAATTTAAAATGTTGTTATGAAGATTGTCCTTAATATTCTACCATGCTACAGATTTAAGATTGAGAGGATAATATTCTATCATGCTCAACTTTTAACCTTTCTTTATTGTGTCTATGTTTGCACAACCTAAACCAGTAGCTACCGTAAGTGTTTCACAACAAAAGCCAAGTTATTTGTCCCTTCCCTGCCAATATGTTCACTTGATTTCCTTGAGATAATATGTCACCTTACAGCAATGAGAAGTATATGTGATGCATATACATGCAGAAGGTAGTTAACGTCAAGTATAAACATTTGTTTTAACATAAACACTATTTTGAAACTTTTGGTAACTTTGCTTTTGAGTATAAATTAATATTTATCTAAGGCATGAATCCCCTTTAATAGGCCTAGTCATTTTTACCAAATTATATATCTTACCATTTATATTAAAATTAGGTATCTTTTTTATTCTTCTCTTCAGTGTTTCTAATTGTCTCAAATTGAGATTGCTTAATTTTTTCTTCTTAGAATATGTATCATTTTTTAAATATTCATTTACAACTCTAATTTTGTCTAAACATTTTCCACTAGGTAAGAATCCCCCTCGATGGAAATAATCATTTCAATTCTTCACTCTTTGTCATCTTCTATTTTTTCCTTATTGTGTCTTTGTAATTAACCCAATATTATTGTAATAACTTGAATATAATTTACTTAATTGTGTTTTTATAATTAACCCTACATTATTGTAGTGACTTGAACATACTTTACTTAGTTGAGCGGATAATATTTTACAATGCTTAAGTTCTAACCTTTCTTCGTTGTGTTTTTGTTTGTGTTTGCACAATGTAAACCATTAGCTGCAGTAAGTATTTCACAACAGAAGGCAAGTTGCTTATCCCTTTTCTACCAATAATTGTAACTTTGTATCTTTTTTAAAATTTAATTCTTAATTCTTCTTTGGGTTGAATTTAGTTCTCAATTAATCTTCAAAACTAAATATATCATGAACTAAAATATCAGTCATATATTGATGTTTACTAGATTTGCTTGAGATAACATGCAACCTTATAGTAATAAAAAGTATATGTCAAGTTTATACATGTCATAAGGTGATTAATGTTAAGTATAAACATTTGTTTTAACATAAATACCATAATTGTCCCAAATTGAGATTGATTGGTTTTTCCTTCACTTTTTCCTTTTAGAATATGTATTGTTTTCAAAATATTCAGTTATAACTCTAATTTAGTATAAACATTTTCCACTAGGCAAGAATTCCTTTTAATGGAAATAATCATTTAAATTCTTCACTCTTTGTCATCTTCTTTTTTTTTTCCTTATTGTGTTTTTGTAGTTGATCTTATATTATTGTAGTGACATGAATATACTTTACTCAATTTTGGTTTTATCCCTATAACATATACTTTACTCAGTCATACATTCCCTTATCTCATCTTATTTAGTTTAAACTTTTGTACATATTTCCATTTATAACCATTTTCTTATATATTATGTTACATGTCATTATTAAAATGTCTAATATTTTGCAGAAGTTGGTAAATTTTGAATTTTATTATAGTGGAGTGTTGGAAAGACACGATAATAAATATGTTAGGGGTAAGATTAAAAGGAAAAAGGGTATGAATATTGATGAACTTAGCATGCTAGTCCTAAAAGAATTTCCTGAAGATAAATGACATAGAGTAATATCTATGTTTTACTAATTTTCTCATGAGCCGATGAGAAGCTTGAAGGAATTAAGCTCACAACATGATAAGAACATGTTGGCTATGTTCCAACAAATGGAAGATTTGAATTATCATGATGTTAAAATAAACTACGAACATAGTTATGAGCATCCTATAATAGATAATGAAAAATATGAATTTAATATTGGCAATGAATTTGATAATAATGATGAGGGGTTATTCTAAGTTCAAGTGGATCAAGATGACGACTTTATTGCTATGTAGATCTGTGAATTTGGAGATAATTTAGATGATGATAAGTTATTTACAACTAATGATGAAGAATATGTTACTAAGAGAACAAATAAGAAAAGATGTGATAAGATTGTACACAGTGGGTTTTAATGTGACAATATTATTAATGGCGTTAGAAGTATTGGAAAGGGTTGCAATGAAGCAGGTGATTATTTCAAAAATATATAAATATAAAAAGGAAGTTCACGTGGTGCAAATAGTGAATATGATGATAGTGATGCTGAAGCTCAATTACCAGTTTGAGTGATGATGAAGTATTTATTCTAAAAAATACGTTGTCTTTAATCCAAAAACATATATAAAAGATTTTAAGTTTGAAATTGAAAGTTTAAAGACGAGATGCAGTTAAGGGAAGCAATAAGAAACTATGCAGATACAAATGGATATAATGTTTCAATGGCAAGATCCAGTGTGAGAATAGAGGCAGTTTGTGAGCCACAATGTCCTTTTCAGGCATATGCTAGCTGGATTGGAAATGAAAATATTTGTTGTGAAAATAGTAGAAAACAAGCATAATTGTAGGAAAGTGCAAATAAACAAGAAAGTTAGTAGGGAATAGATAACAAATGAATTCTTACACAAGTTTAAAAGGAACTCAAATTGGCTAATTACTGAAATGATGGATGATCTCCAAAGACAATATGCATTACAAGTAACTAAATCTCAATGTTATAGGGCTAAGCGCGAAGCTATTACCATACTATGAGAATTTGTGGAAGGTCATTATGTCAAGTTATAGTCTTATGAACAAGAGTTATGACGAGTGACAGAGATGGTAATATATTATTCAAATTGAACTTGATTTTTATGTGGGATTTAGTGATTTAAAGTATAGTTTTCTTAATGGATACAAAAATAATTGGGTTAGATAGATATTTTTTGAAGACATTTGTTAGAGGTGTTTTATTAGCTACCATAGGTCGTGACAAAACAATCAGATGTTTCCTATATCTTGAGCTAGGATTAAGGGAGAAAATTACCAATCTTACATTGGTTTTTGAGCATTCTTACAAAAGATCTAGACATAAATGGGAATGCTTGGACTTTTGATGGCGATCAATAGAAGGTAAACTTTAAATATTCTTACATGTGATATTTATTTCTTAATTTAATTTATGTTACTTTTTTATTACAAGGTTAAGTAGATAAATTAAAGAACCTGTTTCCAAAAGTTAACCATAGAAAATGTACCTGACATGTCTATGCAAATTGGTCAAGTGTTCATAAAGGCCACGCATATAAGAGTTTATTTTGGCAAACAGTGAGTTGCACAATGGAAGTCGAATTTGATGAGGTAATGGAACAGTTGAAGAGTATTTTACTAAAAGATTATGATGATTTCAAAATTAAAAAACCGAAGAATTTTATGAACCAAAATTTCAGCACAAGATGGAATTGTGAAGTAGTTAAATGTCTCTGATGAACTACTTCACACTTCGATCTTATGATGACAAATGCCTTTACAAAAGTATTCGGTTTTTAAATTTTGAAATCATCATAAGCCTTCAGTGAAATACTTTTTAACTTCTCCATTACCTCATCAAATTCAACTTCCATTTTACAACTTACCACTTGCCAAAATAAACTCCTATATGTTTAGCCTTTATAAACACTTGACCAATTTGCATAAACATGTCAGACACATGTTCTATGCTCAGCTTCTACAAACAAATTCTTTAATGTATCCATTAAATTATGTAACAAAAAAGTAAGTTAAATGCCCAATTTTGGGTCAAACATTTTCATATTTGATTAATTTAGGGCCAAACATTTTAACCTGCTAAATTAGAGTCCAAATGTTATCAATTCTGCTCAATATTAGGCTATTTTGGACAAAAATCTGGCAGTGTCATACACACGTTAAGTCTAAAAAAAAATTATTTCAATTTTTATTCAGAATCCTAAATTTACTTGTAATTCCTAAATATTCAACCTCTCTCTCTCTGGATCAAACTCCCCAACCTCAAACTCATCTCTCATCTTCCCATCACTATCAATTATCCTAAACATTTGAGACGTTGTACAAGGAGATCCTCCCGGTGAAATGAGTTGAGTGACATTAAAGTCCATAATGAAATTAGATGAAGTATCGATAAACTGGTGAGGGGTAGAGAAGAAGACGAGCTGTGGGTAAACACTATTTGACCAATGCTTATTGAAGTAAAAGAAGGTAAAAGAGATTAAAGAGAAAGTTGTGATCTTTAAAAGCAGAGGACTTTTAAAGAGATCCATGTGATGTAAGAAGCAATACACTAGTTACAATTGTAGTTCAAAAGTTATTTGATTGTTTCTTATATTGGAAATTACTGGCAGTACTAGTGATTGTATGATTAGATTAAACTTAGGGTTGGTTCATTATTTTTTATTTCTCAATTGAACCCAAAACGATGGGTTTAATTTCAACGTTTTGGTGCTGGTACAAAATCCTTAATTATCAAATTTACTTAAATATTTTATTTTCTAAAAACATGTGTAAAATAAAAAGGTTAAATAAATAAAACACTAATTCAGACTTAACAACACATATATGACACTGTCAAATTTCCATCCAAAATAGCCTAACATTGAGCAGAATCGATAACGTTTGAACTTTAGTTAAGCAAGTTAAAATGTTTGGCCTTAAATTGATCAAATCTGAAAATGTTTGGCCCAAAGTTGGGCATTTAGCCAAAAAAAAGCAACATAAATTGAAAAACATAAATCAAATTAAGAAATGAACATCACATGTATAGATATTTAAAGTTTACTTTCTGCTGATCGCTAACAAAAGTCTATGCATTCCCACTTATTTTTAGATCTTCTACAAGAATGCTTAAAATTCAATGTCAGGATTGATAATTTTCTCCCTCAACCACAACCCAAGATCTTGGAAACATCTTATCGTTTTCGTCACAACCTACTGCAACTGATAAAGCACCTCCAAAGAATATCTTCAAAAAATATACATTTAACACAATTATTTTCTTGTAACCACCGAGAAAATCATACTTCAAAGCACTAAATCTCAAATAAAACCTTTCGAACATTGGTTTTTCAAATTGTTCATCAAGTTTTGAATAATATATTGTCTATCTTTGTTAGCTCATCGTAACTTATATCCATAATACTATAACTTGACATAATGACCTTCCATAGATCCTCTTAGCATGGTAATAGCTTACCACTCAGCCCTATAACATCAACATTTAATTATCTGAAGTGCATATTTTCTTTGGACATCATCCATTATTTTAATAATAGGTCAATTCGAGTGCCTCTTAAACTTGTGTAAGAATTCATTTGATATCCATTTCCTGCTAGCTTGCTTGTTCCTTTGCACTTTCCTATAATTATGCTTGTTTTTTTACCATCTTTATAGCAAATATTTTCTTATTTCCAATTTAGCTAGCATATACTTAAAAAGGACATTGTGGCTCATAAATTACCTCCATTCTCACACAGGATCTCGCCATTGAAACATCACATATATTTATAATTGTATAATTTCTTATTGCTTCCTTTAACTGCATCTCATCCTTAAATTTCATCCCAATTTCAAACTTAAGATCTTTCATATCAACTTTTGGATAAAGACAATGTATTTCTTCTTTGGAATAAATGCTTCATCATCACTACAAACTTGTTATTGAAATTCAACGTCACTATCCTCATGTTCACTATTTGCACCATGTGAACTTCTTTCTTCTCTTTGTGTATCTTTAAAATAATCACCTTCTTCGTTGCAATCCTTTCCACTACCTCCAACCTTATCGACAACATTGTCATATTCAAACTCATTATATACAATCTTGACACATCTCTTCCCATTGTTCTTGCAGCAACATATTTTTCACATTAGCTGCAAATAACATGTCATCAACTAAATCATGTTTAAATTTACTAACCTACATAATAGTGAAATCATCATATTACTCCACTTGAACTTGGGACAATACCTTTTCATTATCATCAAATTCATTGTGAATATTAGAGTCAGATTCTTCACCATCTATTGCAAGATGCTCATAACTATGTTCGTAGTAGATTTCAACATTTTGATAATTCAAATCTTCCATTTACTGGAGCATAACAATATATCCTTATCATGGCGTAAGCTTACCTCCTTTAAGCTTCTCATCAACTCATTAGAAAATTTGTAAAACATAGATATTAATTTATGTCTTTTATCTTCAGAAACTCCTTTTAGGACTAGCATGCTAAGTTAATCAAGAACCATATCTTTCTGCCTTTTAATCTTGCCCTTAACATATTTGTTATCGTGTCTTTCCAATATCCTATCATAATGAAATTCAAAATTTACCAACATCTGTAAAATATTGGACATTTTTAACAATGATATGCAAATTAATACATAAGAAGATGATTATAAATGAAAATATGTACAAAAGTTTTGACTAAATAAGATGAGATTAGAGAAAGTGTGACTAAGTAAAGTATATGTTATATGGCTAATTATCACAATTGAGTAAAATAAATGCAAGTTATTGCAATAATATAGGGTCAATTATAAAAACACAATAAGGAAGAAAAATAAAAGACGTCAAAGGGTGAAGAATTGAAATGATTACTTCCATCAAAGGGGATTCTAGCCTAGTGGAAAATGTTTATACTGAATTAAAGTTACAAATGAATATTTAGAAAATGATACATATTACACGAGAAAAAAGAGAAGAAAAAACTAAGCAATCCCAATTTAGGACAATTATAGTTTTTATGTTAAAACAAATATTTATGCTTAACATTAACTACCTTCTGACATATACTTGACATATGCTTTTCATTGTTATAAGGTGGCATGTTATTTCAAACAAATCAAGTGAACATAGATATATGGTTGACAACTTAATTTATGATATATTTAGTTTTGAAGATGAATTGAGAATTAAATTCAACCTAAAGAAGAATTGAGAATTAAATTCAAGAAAATATACAAAGTTACAATTACCGGTAGGGAAAGGACAAACAACTCACCTTCTATTGTGAAACGCTTACTGTAGCTAATGGTCTAACTGGTATAAACACAAACATGATGAAGAAAATTCAGAACTTAAGCATGGTAGAATACTATCCTCTCAACTAAGTAAAGTATGTTCAAATCATTACAATAATATAGGGTTAATTACAAAAACACAAGTGAGTATTATATATTCAAGTCACTACAATAATATTAGGTTAATTACAAAAACACAATAAGGAACAAAAATAGAAGATGACAAAAAATAAAGAATTGAAATGATTATTTCCATTAAAGATGATTCTTACCTAATGGAAAATATTTATGCTAAATTAAAGTTACAAACAAATATTTAAAAAATGATACATATTTCAAGATGAAAAGGAGAAAATCATGAAGCAATCTCAATTTGGGACAATTAGAAATACTGAAGAGAAGAATAAAAAAGATACCTAATTCTAATATAAATCGTAAGGGATATATGTAAAACCTTAAACCTTTTTATGTGATTGAATACAAATAGTTATGTTTGATGAATAATATTTTTCCATTTGAATAGTGACTTTGGGGACCAAATTTCGGAAAAGAATTAAAAATGTCTAAAATAGGTATGAGAGTCTAATGATACTGAAACGAATCAAAAATAATTTCGATCGGATGGATTTTAGGAAATTTGAAAGTTTAGGCTTAAAATGTCCTTTTTGAAAAATAATGGATACATGTGCTTTTTAAACCCATTTAAAATTTTTTAAAGCATCCAGTCAATACATATTGACTCGAATTAGAGTATTTATGGTCAATTCGATGGGTTACAAAAAATTGTTGGAATTTAATTCGGTTAGTTAATGAATTAAACTCATTAAAGGCCATTTGGTCCTTTTTTTACATGATATAAGGGATTGATGAGTCATAAAAGAGGACCGATTAGAGAGTGTTATGTGTAATGCACTAAAGGAGTAGAAAAGAAAAAAAAAACAAGAAAATTTGGTTCATTCTTTCACCACCATTGTGAGAGTACAAAAAATAAACGAGAAAGAATAGAAGCAAGGGTGACTCACGGCCAAAAAGAAGGAGAAGAAGGAAGCTACCATTTTTTATCAGTTTTGAGTTGGATTTGAAGAGACCTTGATCAAGTAAAGATTGAAGGAAAAGTAGTAAGTTTTTCAAGCTTTAATTTCTAGTTCTGTAAATTTTGCATGGAATTGTTTTGGTGTAAGAGACATGTAATGAAGTAGATAATAAGTTGGAAAGCATTTAAGGGTTAAAATCAAGAAAGTAAACCAAAGAATCATGCTTTAGAGAATCTGCCATGGGTAGGGTTTTTTGTGTGATGTGATTCAAAAGTCTATTTTGGTTGAAGATGATAAGAGCAATAGCCATATTTAGTGAAATTCTATCTTAGGTTCTCAGTTCACTTGAACTAGTCCCATTATTTTTGCTATAACTTAGCCTACAAACTTTCAAATTGGATGATTTCAACTGGAAATGAAACCTAAGACGTAGTACTAAATATCTCTAGAAGAGACCCTGACCTAATTCTATAAAGAAATGGGCTTTTCACAATTTATTTTGATCATACGTTGATCATACAAAATTGCCAACAATTTTTTTTCTTTTTAAAAACTTGATACTAAATATCTCTAGAAGAGAACTTGACCTAATTCTAGCTGAATGATACGGAAGTTTGAGATTGAAAATGGTAACCTAATACTGCCCATGTGTAGAAGCAGTTTGAGATATTTGGTACATGTTTCATGATTTAGAAGTCGAAATGACTTGATTTTTAATGTTATGAAAACTAGAGATATAGGGGAACAAACGTTTAGAAGACCTCAAAACCTAATGTGAACACTTGCTATGTGAAAACTATGGAATAAAGGAAGATATGAATTTTGGGCAGGGATCATGATCATGACGCAAAAGTCATGATCGATTAATCAAATATATAGTGTTAATGTTTTATTTTTGAATTGGAAATAAATACCTAAGCGAAATTTGCTTTGTGTAGGTAAAGAGAAGGCACAGACGTGTGAGTGTACTTGTCGATAAATTTACAAAACGATGAGTGTATTCTAATTATTTCATTAGAAGTTATTGATGGCATGTGATTGTAAATTATGCATTCGATTGTTTAATTATGAGATTAAAAGAGGTTGAAAATTTTGAACGTATATGGGCCAAAGGCAGTGTCACGATTGTGACACCCTTATCAAGATCGTCAAGATCGTGACAAGCTCTAAATGCCTCCCATTTGTTTTTTATGTCGAAACTATATAAATTACTTTATAAAATGGTTTAAGCTTTATGTCACAAGTTAAAGTACTAAGAAAACAATGATTTAAGTTTTAGCCTATGGTATACGGTTAGACTCATTACACAATAGTATACTGGTTTGAGTATTCTAAATGTGCATGGCAGTGTCCGAGGAGAGTCAATTAGTAGTCCAGTCCCGTAAGTCATTCTCTACATGTACGAAGTATGTAAAGTGCTAGTCAAAATTGTTACAGGTAAGTGATGCTGAACAAGCTCCATGACCTTATGCCTAAAGATACCATAGTGCAAAGAAGTTTGTGGTGGGTTATATCGTATAAGAAGTTCATAACAATAAATAATGTCGCCACTATTTACTTTAATATGTTTTATATTAGTATTGTCTTATACTAAATGAAATGAATTTTTTTAGGGAAGCGTCAATGATTACAAATGATTTGCAAAGAATTTTGTTTACACTTACTGAGCTCATTTAACTCACACTCTATTTTCTGTTTTTAAATAGAATCGCCTAAATGCAAGCTCAAGGGCTTCAATAGTAAAGACTCTACCTTGTGAGTAGTCAATTTCTTCAAGTGCCGCTATGTAGGCATTTTGGTTTGTACATACTTTTGAGAATTATTGCATATCTTTAAATATATTTTGGAATGTACATTTATGTAAAGAATGGATGTGTATAAAAGTTTTAAAATAAAATGCATGATTTTGTTGTAGCTTTTCAAAGTTTATCGATGTAACTATTTGAGGTTGTGTGTGAGTGGATTTGAAATCCACAATTTGTAGTTGATAAATTGATGTAATAATTAGAAGTGTTTTGAACTTTTATAAAGACTTTGAAATTTTTAGGATGTCAAAACACAGGCGTTATGTTGCCGAAATTTTTTAATAAACTGAAAAAAAGCTCCACTGTTTACATTACTTATTATTGAGTTGAAGCTTTTCCATAATAAGGGCAATAAGCTTAGCTTTACGAGACCTTTCCAACTGATTCAGATGTCTACTAGAGGGTCACCGTGGAGTACCAGGCAAGTTGCCTATTCATTTCAAGACAGGAGCTTGTCAATATAATTCGATGCAAATGACTAGGTCTATTAAAGGAGATTCATGCCTTAAATAAATATTGGTTTATATTCAGAAGCAAAGTTACCAAAAGCTTCAATATAGTGTTTGTGTTACAATAAATATTTATACTTGACGTTAATTACTTTCTGAAATGTATATATTTCGCATATATTTTTCATTGCTATAAGGTAACATGTTATACATATTATTCACATATGCTTTTTATTGCTACAATCTGATACGTTATCTTAAGGAAATCAAGTGAACATATCGGTAAAGAAGAGACAAATAACTTACCTTTTACTATGAAAAATTTATTGTAGTTACAAATACAATAAAGAAAGGTCAGAACTTGAGCATGTTAAAATATTATCATCTCAATTCTAATTTTGTAGCATGGTAGAATATTATAAAAAATCTTCACGAAAACATTTTTAATTTCTGTGAAGTGCAAGTGCTAAGTCAAATAACCTAAGCATATGCAGACAGATAAATTAATAACTATCTAAGAGCATTATATTCCAAACATAATTCATAAGCCAAATATATATAATATGCTATGATGATAATGCTGTAGTTTTCATTTATCAAGAAGGAAATCCAAGAGGAATTCGAATTTTTGGCAATTATAACCACAAGAAGGAGTTTACAGACTTTTCTTTTTTTTGTATCTTTAGAAAAGATTGTTAAATCATAGAATTAAGAAGTTTAGGTTGAGTATGAATCTTCTAGGAAGAAATCCCACTATGAAGCACATTTCAGTTTTCCTGTAATGAACTAAAAAACATAAAAACAAAATTGACAGAGAAGATTGTTACGACAAATTTTGTAATGTGAAGAGGAGCTAAGATTGGTGTGTGATAGAGAATTGTATGTGACATAGAAGCGAATCATAAACTCTGTAATGTGAAGAGGAGTGAAGAATGGTCTGTGGCAGAGAAGATTGGTGCAACAACAAAGAAAGGTGTAACACAATCTACAAAGAGGAGGAGTAACAGCAAAGAAAAGGTGTGTTTTGACAAAAAATGGTGTGTAGGTAAGAATATGAAATCCCAAATTAATTTAAGGTTTCAATCATTTTCTTTTAATTTTCTTTAGTTTGCTTAGTATTACTTAATTTGTTTAATTAAGTCTGACATGTCAAATATATACAACTGTAGTCTTATCACGTCAGCAATGTTAACAAAGATACTAATGTTAGGTTAAATTTGAAAAAAATTGAAAGTTTGAGTATTTAATTGCCACTTTTAAAATTCAAACTATAATTACAAAATTGAGTAAAGTTTGAGATTTTTTGATAATTAACTCATTAAAAAAATGCAATCTTTTAATAAGTGTCATATCAAAGAGCTCTATGGCCTCTCACACATTTCCTACCTTATGATACTCGCTTACAAACATGTTCCATGATATTGTACCTCGACTATAAGCCAATAGGACTTTCATACCTTGAATGATTAACTTCTGCATAAACTAGAGCCAACAATACTAATACAAAAAGTTCAAGTTCAAGTTCACTCTTCAAATTTTAAACTTGTCACAAATACAAGAATAAATGGTAACATGAATAGTCATGTCTAACATAGGACTTTAATATAGGAATGGAATGCGATACATCATTCTTAAATAGAGAATTGTTCTCCAATCTATATACTTAGGTATAGTAAATATAATTTAATTTAGTGTGCCTCAAACTCAACAAACTCACTCTAAATTGATTAAACTTTAAACCAAATTTTACAATCTAATCGAACTCAAAGTTTGAGCCTTTCATGTAACACAAAATAAAGTTATTTGTTAATGTAACAATACAATGTTATTTTTTGTGAATTGAATCCTTAAAAATGTTCTCTAACTTTATTTTTAAGGTCATCTTTCTATCTTATTCTTTCTGTTTTCATAAACATTTTACTTTTCTATGACCATTTCAAGATCCTCCAATATCTCTACTTTTGAATCTTCCAAATAGCACCTCGTCTTTTTTATGCTCTCATGTATGTTTTTCTTTTTCTCCTTCTGTTGTATTGCTCTCTATCATTTGCGTACTCTTATGTTCGTTGCTTATTCTCCAACTCCCTCTCTAATATTTGTTTTCTCATATTTTGTAGAAGACTTGACAACAATTATTGGATGTTCAAATTGGTTAGGCTTTAAATAACTTAAAATTATATTAGACTTTAACTCGATCCAAATACTCTAAGGCTATGTTTGGTTGGATGTAAAGTTTTTAATAGAATGAAATGATTTCTAATGTAAATAAATATAATATTAGAAAAATGTTGTTTGCGAGGGATGAAAGAGTTCATATTGTGATATAATGAAATGTTGTTTGAAAGATGGAAGGAATGTAATATAATGTATGTTTAATAATAATGAATAACTATTATACCCATGATAGAACAAAACATATGTTAATAGATCAAAACACATATTGATAGGAATTGATTTTCTGGTTATATAAAATCTAGACAACATGAAATTGATGTCACTACAAGTGTAAAGTAATCATGTCATTTTTAATTGGATCTTCAAATTTTATTTTTTGTATTAGTATATATACAACAAAACTACAACTCCAGTCCTATAAACTCAAGCTACAATATTAATACACACAACAAAACTACCAAATCCAAAAATTAAACGAACAGCTGAGCTTCATAGCCAACCATACAAATTTTCACTCAATCAAGCTCCTAATATGCTTTAATGATTAAAATGATCGAATTAAAAAACTGACGCTAAATAGGTTCATTAACGCAATATGTGTAGGAAATCCCGGGAGGAACATCACATGTTCCAGCAGCGGAAACAAAAATTTTTAATTCCCGGGACCTTCCCGAA
>JANIIA010000190.1:8005690-8015725 GCA_027478495.1 Erythroxylum alaternifolium
CACCTCTTTCTTCATTAATCCAATGAATGCTAAATGGTTACATGCTATCATTAAAAGACAACGATTAAATCATTTAATGATAAGGTTATAACTCCATTTAATGTTGATAAAGTATGTTAAAAACCATCTTAAATGTAGCAAACCAATGCTAAATGTGCAGGTTTAATTTGATTAATTAAATTAAATCAAAGTTACTAATGATAAAAGGAGGTGGAATGGGCTAAATGTGCAGCTACAACTATACAGATAAGAAATTGTTTATCCTGCAAGTATATATATTTTAAATTGTTGTCATAATAGTGATAGGTAATTTTTGAAATTTTAAATTAAAACCTTTTGTCCTGCAAGTATACAGATCAAAAATCGTATAATAGATAGGTATCGTCACACAAAGATTGGTTAGTCATCAAAATGATCCAAATTTTGTTTTGTTCAGGAAACTCAAATAATTAGTTTTGAAAGATCCAAAATATAAAAATTAAGAGTTATACATACACACTTTAGGGTTGTCTCAAAAGTAAGAACACAAATTTAGAAAAGGGTGGATTATAGTATGTTAGAGTAGTGCTCTAAAGGTAATCACCTTTAGCACTTTTGTACAAACTTTATTTTGATTAATAAAGTGAAAGGCATTTTTCATTATTTGATATTTGTTTATATATGAATTGATATTGATCTTAAATCGAATTAATGAAGTTCATAATACAAAACATAGCATAAAGGAAATCATAATGAGAACATGATAATGAGATTCCTATCATGTGCAATTATATAAGTATCTAAATAATCCCTAGTCATAGGATTAATAAGACAGGACATTATTAATCCAGACAGACTAGCACATATTATAATCCTTGATTTGATCAAGCAGTGGACCTCATAAACTGTTGAGATGTTTAGAGTTAACATGTGGATGCTTACTAAGAATAGTAAGTACATAGGATGACCCGCTATAAGGTTATCAAATAGATGATCTATCGAATGTCAATGTTTAATCTCATTATAGCAATGTTGCAAATATCCTTAGACTTGAGGTACTCAAGGATATCTTGGATACTAATCCTATGCTTTGACATCATTCCTTGTTATCTCAAAACGAGGTTGCTCTTAGGGTGGTGATTGGATACAACTATTGGTATTCGAAGGTAATTGAGTATCCAATAAAGGATTCACCACTCCTAATAGAAGGAGATGATACCCACGGCCTCTTTTTAGGGTCATTACTCAAGAGTCTCTGGCCAGAGCAATTATGTGACATAAAGAGAGTCTTTAATGACATATAGAGTAATGAGATCCCAGGACAAGAACTAACATCACTTGGACTAGATGTAACGTAGTCAGTCTAGTGGGAGTTGACACATAGCCTATACTCCGAATCAAGTGGGGTATAGTATGGTGAAAGGATGAATTGCACGATAATTGTCTGTGGAAAGGTTCATAAGTTGGATAATTAACTATCGAAGAGTTCGTGTGTTAATCCATTTATATTCCAGCAAATTGGCATCATAAAACCCTTCATAATTTGATTGAATTAAGAGTTAATTCAAGTACCTAAAATAACCGAAAACCTAAGGGTCACACGCATAAAAGATCAAATAAAAAACATAATGTGTATAACCAAATTTAAGCAGGCTACGATCGTGACTCATAAGCCACTATCGTGGTCAAAGGCGAGCCAGGCCACGATCATGACAGAGGGCACGAATGGGTACATAAGTGAGTTCTTCACTTATGTACACAAAGTTTTTACACTTCTTACACATTTAAGTGAGAGATAGGAGCTCTAGAAAAGTTCTAGAGTGATAGAGAGGAATCAAGAGTCTTGTTATTGCAATTTATGTAAGAGTTGCATAAATTAAAGTGCATGTAATAAGAATCTTGATCTATCTTTTCATATTGAGCATCTACCAGAACTCATCTAGTTTGGTGCTCAAATCACCCTTATACATTGTTTCTTCTTGATCTTTGCGTGTTCTTGGGTGATCAAGGAAGGGTTTAGTATTTGCAACAACCCAAACAAGGAGAAGAAACAAGAAAGGAAGAGAAACAAAAGGTAAAAATGTTTTATAATTCATGTTCTTTACATATCCATGCATGCATGTGTGATTCTGTGATTTTCGAGTTGTCATGGTGTCGGAATCTTAATTCCGACACTTCCGCTGCATACGCATGCATGTGATGCATGCATCCATGGTAAACCAAACATAATTTTCCTTTGATTAAGCATGATTTATCCTTACTCAAAAGTTTAGAGAAATAATAATCCAATTAATGTAAATTTTAACTTAATGACTTTATTTTGTATATAATCTCTAATTATAGGTACTAAGGTTCACACTTTAAAAATACCTTATTTATAATTCAAACTCAAATAATCATCACCAAGGATTTATACTCAGAATGACACACAAACACAATTAATCACATGTTTCTAAATTATAAATTAATAATTGCCTCATATTGAACATTATTTATAAGAGATTTGAATGAAGATTCTTATTAAATTCTTAATCCAACATCTCATCTTTCTTATTATTCTCAATTAGTTCAATAATTTGAAAAGTCTTAATAGCTAATTTTAGGAGTTAAATGCTCCATATCCTACAACAATATCTTCATATTTTCTTGGATGCAAGAATGTTAGATTCTCGGAGGGACCACTCTTCATTTTATGCATTGTCTTTCTAATATTTGTCATGACTTTTTGCTTTCAGGATTCCAAGATGAGGTTTCAGAATTGACTTTTCGATTCTATTCTATCATTTCGAAAACCAAACTCTTGCTTTCCTTTCCCTTTCATCTGATTTCTTTCAATGCCATTTTTTAATTTTGATCCATTGCATTTGATACATTCATCTCGTATTTTTAAAGAGAATTACATTTTCTTCATCTCTCCGTAACTCTTAAACTCATAAAAGTTAATTTCAATTCAACCATATAGCAAACCAAAATCTTCTAATAATGTTTTCCACCCTTTTCAAATCCTAAAGTTGAGAGTTACATACGAACTATAAAGAAAAAGACTCAACTCTTAAATTTTATGTTCCATTTTTGCATGTAACCCAGGTGACCAAAATCATGCATATTCAAATTCAATCTAGTTATATATAAAGACTATCGTTACTCCGTCGTTGAGATTCTTTCATTGGCCCCTTGCGTCAACTTGTTTATGTGAAAGACAGGAAATGAACGTACAAAAGTCGTTCATCTTCCTTTCTTTATCTTCCCCTCACCCTTCTCTTCTCTTTTTTCCTTTCTCACATCGACATTCAATCTCATTGAAGGACCTATGGCAGATGATAATGCTCATCATCCCACTTGTCAATCACCGAGTGGATTCTGTATCATGAGGGGGTCCTACTCTCTGAAACTCTTCCCTTCTTTTCCAAGATACTATAATATCACTACCAGGCAAAACCACAATAAGATGGATTCTCACGTATATCACCTTGGGGTGGGGGCTTGGAATCAGGAACTGTGGGCTCCGTTCTCCTTTATAAATATTCACCTATACCATCCTTTGACATCCATACTGATATGAACTGGTTAAAACTTGTGGTTTTTGATAAATATGTAAACTCTTATAAGCCAAAGTCCATCAATAAATTACTTATCTTCTGCATGAGATGGACACAAGTAGCCACCTTTTATCATGACATTTGAGTATTTAATGAGCAAATTTATGAATACGTAAGCTTCCATGTGGACTAATACATAATCCATGACACTACATATAATTTACGTGTTCATCAAATTTTCACGTGGAAACCTTCGTGACACGAAGTTAATCACTGGATTGAAAATTTTAAAAGATTTCACATTGGATTAAATAAATTCAAAACAATTGATACCTTAGAACTTATTGTTCCTTTATTTAATGAATTTTTTGTTAAATGTCAATAATAAAAAAATTAATAATAGAGCTATAGAATAAACTAAACTATATTATGATACGTGAGTCCAAATCTAATATAAAAAATTGAATTCAAACATAGATTTGGAAGCTTCAAATCCACTAAAATTATATGAATAGCAAAATTTGTAACCACTTAATTTGTATACATTGATTGTTTAGTTGATGGAATCTGCAATAATGAGTCCTATCAAGAACACAATCATATTGTCTTTAGACTAAACGTAATGAAAGAAAGGTTATCCTGGTGGGTCGTAATTAAAGGAAACCTAATCGATATCCTTTTCTTGGAGTTTTGCAATCTGAAGAAGCACGTGAATAGAAAAGCCAATGAGAATGTATTATGAGCAACCACTTCATGACAAAACGATCGACTTTATCATACTAAAGTGTCTGTTCTTTCACAGTTTATCCTTTTTATTCGCTTATCGAGTTATCTCATCTCAAACTTTATTCAGACCATTTCCTTTTTTTTGGATACTTTGTCTAGTGCAAGCCCTAGACTTTATTTTAAGGACTTGAGCATACGTAAATAAAAGATTGTATTCGAATTTCAAGTCATTATTTCATAAAATTTGCCTCTTGTAATTTCCTTTGTTTTACTAATGAAAAATGAGAAAGACCATAAGCAGGGTCGGCCTTGGGCAAGAGTAGGCCGGGCACCCGCTCAGTGTCCATCCTTATAAATAATAAAATATGACTCATTTTTATTATTCTTATAATAAAAATAAAATGAATCAAAATATAATTTACTATTGACCTCATAAAGAACAATAGAAAATGACTCATATTTTGCTTATTTATATTATTTGAGACAGTCTAAAAATAGGCAAAAATATGAACTTTTCTTTACTTTACCCAGAGCTTATAAAATATTAAGAACGACCCTCACCATAAGAATCAATATAATGAATATGAATTCTTGACTTATAATTTATGATGCACAAAACATTTAGAATTTGTAGGTTTTTACATTTCTATTACACCAAAAACACTAATTTATTTTATGTTCTAATTTTATTTTTATTTCATCAAAATTTGTCTTTTAATTTTGCACATAATATAATTATAAAATATTCTTTTTGTAAATCAAAATATTTAATTTAATTGCAAAAGATAAGTATGTGCATATAAAAAGCATTTAATTTTTTATGAAACAAATATTTTATATTTTATTATTTTTAAAGTTAAAGTATTTTAGATATTTTAGATATTAGCCTCTCTACTTAGTAAGGATAAAGCTGCATGCTACTGGATTTTTTCAGACTTTGCATTTATGCGAGACTCTAATGTTGTTGTTGTTGTTGTTATTAGTCTCTCTACTTGATAGGGATAAAACTACATACTAATGCAACTTCCAAAATTCTGCATTTTTGTAGGATTCTTATTGGATGTTATTGTTGATGTTGTTATTAGCTTCTTTACTTTATATAAGTAAAGTTGTGTATTACTATATTTTTCTATACTTTGCATTTATGCATAACTATGTGAAAAATGTTATTATTATTGGGAGTAGATTTGGATTTGCCTTATAAAAAGGTCGACTCCCAATCTCGAGGGCCCCTCAGCCCCGACCTATCAGGATACTGAGAGGGGTAAATCGCGGGATGTGCCTTAGTGAAATAAAAATTCCTGTTTCACGTAACTATTGCTCACAAAAAAGTTAAATCCACCTTTGCGGGAATTCGAACTCCTTACCTTTCGACTAGCAATCCTGGAAAGTTTTACCCCAATCTTTCGTTCAATCACTAGGCTATGCCTTACAGTTACAAGGGCATGATGTTTCGAGAAGTTTCAAAAATATTTGTTAAATATATAAAAAGTTACCTATGATCAAGTTGGTAACTTTTTGTACTCATTATTGTAAATTAAAGAAATTTTTATTTCTAAAAACTATGCTTTTTTTCTGTTTATATTATTATTAGTCGTGAGTAAAACGATAGTCACTGATCACCAATGTTATATTGGACAAGGGGTTGATGAGAAATTGAATTTTGCACGGAACACGTTTCATGAGATCAACATGTCCTACATTTGTCTTGTGTTATGGTATAGGGTACAAGTCTGAGTCACGAAAAGGACACACACAAGTCTGGAATAAACAAATCCACATCAGACGCTGCTTAAACTCTTAAATAGAGAGCTACTGAGTTACTCTCATTGGTTTTCCATAGCAGCTCTGCTTCTGTGAGCATTTGAAGTAAAGTAACTTGGAGAATCATCTCTGAAATGGGTGAAGTAAGTTCATATGTTTCTGAGCCCCCCATTAATATAAAATACTTCTTTTTGTTTCTGTATGTTATGCACGTACACAGTTTTTTAGTTTCAGATTGTTGTGTTCATAGATCTGATGTTTTGGTTGTTAATAAAGAAGGAGAACAAAGACGAAGCAAAGAAAGGAGCAGAAGGCAGAGAGGAGAAGAAAGAAGGGCCTCCTGAGATTGTTCTGAAGGTTGATATGCATTGTGAGGCCTGTGCTAGACAAATTGCTAGAGCTTTGAAAGGATTTGAAGGTCTCCAGTCTCTCTTTCACCATATATTTATTCTAAATTTTCTGTCAACTTTTAGTTAAGAGTGTCCTTAATTTTCTTTGCCATCTTCAAAGTAATGAATATTCACTTCTTTAAATCCAGAAGTAACTTTTTCTTAGATATTGATAGATTCTTTTACCAAAAGAGAGATTCTAGTTATTAGTTAGTAACATGTCACTATAAATTTGTAAACTAGTTGCTGTTTTAACACCTACTAATCATCTTCTGTACCCTTTATGCGTACGTAAAACACCATTGTATGATCTCAGATTCTCAGCAATCTTCAAATGGTTTTAGATGAAGTTTGATTCTTTCTCTTTTGTTTTCATGTTGGATCAAAATTACCAGGGGTTGAAGATGTGACCACAGACAGTAAAGCCAGTAAGGTGGTGGTGAAAGGCAAAATGGCAGAACCCATCAAAATATGCGAGAGGCTGCAAAGGAAAAGTGGCAGGAAAGTAGAGATAATTTCGCCTTTGCCTAAACCCCATGAAGAATCCAAAGGAGAAGAAAACAAACAACCAAAGGAAGTGAAAAAAGAAGAGGTACTTAAATTCCAAACCTACAGTCCATTAGGCACCTCAATCTCAATCTCCATTTGTGACTAGTTTGGTATAGGCACTGGAAATTTTTGACCAGGGTAAGTTGAAAGTTTGGTGTAGTTAAGCCCCAAAGAAGGCATTTTTGGCCTTTATAACACTTACCCTCTTGGAAATTTAAACTTATGACCTGCTCAGGCTGACATGACTGTAACAAAACAAGGTGAGCGACATGGTGGGTTGGTGGCACGTTTCACTAGGGTAGAGGGGACCCGACTTAAGGGTTTTTGCTCAATTTTCATGAGCTTTTTTTTGTGTGGTCACGGTGATCCAGCTACTATGGCAACATGGATCATCAACATTGTGGGTAAGGTGGAAAGCGAAATTAAGTAGTGAAAGTTTTGGCCTTCAACTCAACAAAGTTAGGTTTGTGCTTTTCTTTTTTGTTTACGATTAAAGAGCATGAAGTGATCATAGTATTTATACACTAATTAGCAGGTCTCGAGAATGCTTGTCGTGTTCTAAACTTGTTTTTATCTAGCTATTGTTGAGTATTGGATTTCTTGGCTTCTTCTGGCCACGGTTCGCTGTGCCAGTGGCAGAGGCTCGATAATGTATAGTCAATGGTAAAAAGCCAGTTAAAGCAGACAAAAGTTAAAAGAAAGACACACATAACGAAACAAAGTGCCCTTCTAGTACTGCTTTTTCGCACATGGGATCTTGTAAAAGAGTTTAATATAACAAATGTTGTGTGTGCTTATTTAAATTCCATTTTTGTTGTTGGCATGCTACTGTATATTAATGGCTTCTGTGCATGGCAGCCTCCTGCTGTTGTAACAGTTGTATTGAACATTAGAATGCATTGTGAAGCCTGCGCTCAACGTCTGCAGAAACAAATTGGAAAGGTTAAAGGTACAGCTTTCCATAACTTGTAACATTATTTTCAAATACTTAGCAAATTTGGAACCTGAATCTGTTCGTGATAACGCATGCATAATCCATGCAGGTGTAGAGTCGGTGGAAACAGACCTAGCTAGTGCCAAAGTAACAGTAAAAGGCGTGGTTGACCCAGAAAAACTGGCAGGAGATGTGTACAAGAAAACAAGAAAGCATGTGTCAATAGTGAAAGAAGAGGAGAAGAAGGAAGAGGAGAAGAAAGAGGAAGAAAAGGAAGGTGAGAAGAAAGCAGGAGGAGAAGACAAAGTTGAAGATGATAAGAAGAGTGAGATCAAGCGCTTTGAGTACTTGCCATCCATTGCCCTCTTGGATTATGCTTATCCACCTCAAATTTTCAGTGACGAGAACCCCAATGCTTGCTCTGTAATGTAAAATTAAGCTAATGAGAGTAATTTTTGGTGTAAATTTAGCTTAATGAGCTCTCTAAGCAAATTTTCTAAGCACTTATTGTGGTTACTATAATAAGATATTGGCATGGCTAGTACAATCATCTGTGTCTTATAGAATCAAGTGATTCTCTTTGTGTAATTCTGTCTTAAGCTTAATTGAACAAGTTGAACATTTGGACCGACTCAGCTATCTTTGCATAGTTTTAATAATTTTATGATACAAGTCTCAACTATAAAAATCAGCAATAGTGTATGGCAATGCTTTCATGTATAAACCTCCTCTTGACCATTAAATCTTACATGATCTCAAGCAAGTTATAAATTTGATAGTTCTAATTTTTACCATTTTTGTGTAAATGCACCCAAGCTTTTGATTGATAATCCGGTCTAACTGAGGAAGAATGAGGGTGTGCTTGGTCACTTGAAAGAATGGTAATAAGAATTATAATAAATATAATTAGGAATAGAAATAGATATGACTTCTATTTCTTACTGGATTGGGAGGTATGGAGTATTGCTCCAAAAAAGGATATAACAATATAGTTCTTCATTTAATCATAATATATTACCAACCATCTTTTTTCATCCCTTACTCATTCTTTTCTACATAACCATTAATGAAGAAAATTAATATACATAACCATATTGTTATCAGAAGTCATTTAGAAAAGGATGGCAAAGTGTTTAATAAAGGATAAAAGACACGGATCTCTCTCTCACGTAGTTTGAATAATTTAAAAAGTCTTTTAATCTTTAAAATTAAAAAAAAATTCTCGTAGTTTTTACTCATCTTTTAGACTTTCGTTAAAAAATAACAATGAAAAATACGTAACATGAACATCACGTATGGACCGATCAAATATTATGGATATAATTATCTAAATCAACTCTTAAACTTAATTAAAACTAATTAAACTCAATTTAAAATATGTCTATATTTTTTTACAGTTAATAAATTATTGACATATTTCCTTTATAAAGTCTACACCATAGACTCCTTAAACAACCTCATTATGGAAATTGAATTTCCATATAAATCATGTCATCAATTATGAAATACACAAATATAAAATTTGAATCGCCATTCTTCACATATAAGGTTGGTTTATTTGCACTCTTGCGAAAGTTTTTTGAGCAAAATAATTATTACTTTCACCATACCAAGCTTGTTTTAGTCTATACAACTTCTTTTACAATAAAACTTTATAGTTATTCTACATATACCTCTTCTAAAAGTTTCTCATTAAAAGATAAATATTTTTTGTCCTATCTCTTTTTGCCTCTATTTCTTTTCTCTACCAAGAAAATGAGTTACTAGAATTTCCTCCAAAATTTCTTTGATGACTATTACTTCGACCTCTATCTCTTTCTGTACCATGAAGATGAGCTATCAGAATTTCCTCTAAAATTTCTCTCTTGACTTTTCTTTCTACCTCTGCTTCTTTCCCTACCACCTCTTTCTTTAGTTGTTCCTCTACTATGATTTGATCTCCTATGATCTTGATTTGAATTGTGACCTCTTTAATCATTTGGCTTCTTCTATAAACCAAGTGTTAATTGAAATGGTGATTAAATTAGAGCTTTCACTACAAGAAATTGTATTTTTAGTGAAAGTAAAAGTTGTCACTAAAAGTAGTAATATTTGTCATTACTATTAATAGTGTCCAATTTTTGAAGTCGTCACCTCCCGTCACAAATACCTCCGT